>JBBPDI010076391.1:0-15101 GCA_037974545.1 Cucumis variabilis | reverse complement strand
GTGCTACCAATGGGAACATGATGATAGCATTTTGAATAGCGTTGGATAAACGCTATGAAAAGTCATAGACTTTCAATTACATCGGCTACGACAGCGTTTCAGAAGCGCTATTGAAAATCAACGATAGCATTTTTTTGATGCTATCGTAACTAATAGTTCTTGTAGTGTTGGATCACATTGTTGATAACAGTTACAAAATGGGTAGTATTGATAGCGGGATCGGGATAAGACACCCAATCTTGTTCATGTTATTATAGACCCTTTAGATTATTACTTGAACACAATCAACTTGTTTATCAACCACACATACTATTTAAATTTTATTTAAATAATGATGGATTTTTGTTATTGGATTTGAGTTATAAAATTCTAAGAAAACAAAATAAAACAGCTAATTACTTTATTAATAAATAAATCATTTGGCATAAAACCTAACCATCTCCCACTTAATTTAAAGCTAGTGAAATTGTACAATACAATACAACAAAGGCATATACTATACCCAGTAGCACCAATACTTTGAATTTTTTGGAAAATGAATGGATCTATTAAATATAAAATTAAATGGATCCATTAAAATATAAAATTAAAAAATGATGTAAATATGACCTTACAAACTTTTAGGTCTATGAATTTTACCGAACGTCGAAATAGTCAATAACCTATTAGTCACAAAATCAAGATTTTAAAGATCTATTTTGAAACAAAATTGAAAGTTTAAGGAATATTTGTTATGTATTTTTTAGGGTTGGTTGCATAAATGGCAAAAAAATCTAAAACAATAGTGTATATAACAAAAGGATAAAATAATCGCATTTTGATACCATCAAAAATTTGTTATCTAGCCCTACTTAATTCGAGGTTGTTTCTATATTTTATGTTTTTATTTTATTATTTTATAGGTTTCGAGCATCAAAGAGGTAGCATTAAGAACAAAGTGAACTAAAATAGACCAATTCGAAGCCCTAACGCAGTATTAGGCAAACAAGCCCAAAAATATAAAACTACCACCAAAAGGGATTCAAAGTTCACTTTTTTTTTATGACAGTGCACTAGGGCGCCATTGCTTGGATAAAAATTCGTAACTTCAGTTTTTTGGTCATATCTTTTGATCTGTGTGACAGTTTTCGGTGTAGACCACTTGTTTCTGTTGTTTTTCCACCCTCTATCCATAAACATCAATAGGTTTTAGATTTGATTTCATCTTAGTTTTGTAATCAAGCAAAATGTGGGTCTCCATATTTTCCACCATTATGTGGGAAGGTGAGTTTTTTGTCTTTTTTTTTTTTTTAGTTTTGAGGATTTTGAAAGAATTTATTGTATTTTCAAATTGAAAACTATTAATACATAACAAATAGTTGTTATCAACGATAGTTGAGTTCAATCCACCATTTCAAATTGAAAACTATTAATACATAACAAATAGTTGTTATCACGCTTAATCCACCATTTCACATGCTTCTCTCTAGTTTTTTCAAATTGAAAACTATTAATGATCGAGACTATTACTCATAGCCACTCATAGCTGCTATTAGTGACTAATAGTTGTTATCAACGATAGTTGAGTTCGAGAAATGTGTTTTATTAGTTGTTATTCTTGGTAGTTGCTATTATTTGTGTTGCTATCGGTGGATATTTCAATGATATGAGAACAATGATAAATTTCAATTTGAGAAATGTGCTATTAATTGGTATCACCCTATTAGTGATGGAAACAAGTGCACTAGAGGCAAAATTTAGAATTCTACAAAAATTTACAAGTTGATTGATCAATATTTGCTATATTTGTAAATATTTTAAGGTTTTGCTATCTTTTCATTTTTTTTTCTAATGGTGCTATTTGTTATAATTTTCATATTTTTTCTCATTTCATGAATTCAACTCGATTCAAATCCAACTTTTAAAACCCTAGCAATGACATACCTTTAATAGTCTAAAGATCAAACAAATAGAAAGCTAAAACGCTGGGACTAAACTTCTAATTCCATAAAAAAAAAAAACACCAAATTTTATTGCTTTTTATTTTTATTGATGGACTTAAGAATAAAAAAGAACAAGAACAATTGTTGCAAAAGTCTCACTTTGGCATTAGCCGCCTTCTCAAGTCTCAAGAAATTTCAAACAATCACAGTGCCTCTCAAAAGCAATGTGAATGTATATAATTTTACTAAGAACTTAGTTCATATCTTCTTTTTCCATCTCAAATTTATCATTCTATTAATTTTACTCGCATTTATTCTAAATTTTAATTGGTTCAATTTCTTATAAAAGTTATTGTAAAATAGTATTTTGTAAAAATATTAAATTAAGTTCAACAACATTAGAGATGTGTTGTTGCCAAAAAGAACATCAACGGTTTTTTTTTTTTTATTGAGGAGGATCGTCTAAGTGCCCGCAAGAAAAAAGAGGTTAAATATTGGTGGTGTCTAGCCACACATACTTTGACGCTCAAGTCAGTATTGAATTTGTGAGTGATAGAAATAGTAAGTTATTTCTCGACGTACCTTCGACCAATGATTCATGGTCATTTATATAGGGTAACAAAAAAATAATACCCATTTGGGCTCATAATTGCCTCTCGTGAGTATTTGGAGCGGTCGGTTTAATGCTTGTCGAACAGTTACACCATTTATCTAGGTGCTTTAGTGTGCACCACCCATGCAAATCTTAAACGTCTCACCTTTATGCATGTTTGTATCTATAGCATGACCTATGTGTTTCTCAGCTTGAGCTTTGAGCTCTCCAACTATAGCTTGACTTTATAAGCTCCTCAGCTCTCCTTTATAGCTTGAGCTTTGAGCTCCTTAGCTATTTTTTATAGAGCGACCTCTGAGATTCTTAACTCTCATTTATAAAGAGACCTTTGACCTCCTCAGCTATAGCTTGGCTTATGAGCACCTTAAATCATCTCCATGGGTCTTCGAGCTCCTCGATTGTAACTAATTTGAATTCGTCGTCGAACTTCAAAAATAGATCATCGATGTGAAACTTTCCAACCTCTCAAAATTGAAACACTCCCTCTGTATACTCAACCAAAAATTTATTCATAAGTTTTATCCAACTCTTGTCTATCGTTAAAAACCTAAAACCTAAATAGATTTTATTAGTCTTATATTCCTCCTCTCAAATGTTTGAACTTACTCCACGAATAAGCTACACTCATAAGTACTCAATCTTCCAACTTCCACTAAAATTAAGTTTAAACTAAAAAAACACTAGTAGAACAAACTAACCACAAATAACTTTAATCTTTACAAGCTACCTTACTAACACTTCCAACAAACAAAACATAATAAATCGACCACAAAGTCTAAAACCTAAAGGTCCTTTCTAATTCAAATTCATTATAGCCCCCCCCCCCCCCCCCCCCTCCAATGAACTCCATTACTTTCTCAAATTCATTAACTCTCTCATTTTCTCAAATCCAAAAACCCAAAACCTCAAATTCAACAATTTTCACCTCAAACAATTTTCAATATACATTTCCATTTTCAATATACATCTCAACAATTTTCAATATACATTCCAAAAAATATCAAACATATCAATTATTTCAAAATCTAAATCTAAATCTAAAACTATATATTTATTTAACTTAAAAAAAAAAACAAGAAAACTTACCGAAATGACGAGTGGCGAGACAGTAAGCAGTAGAGGAACACGAGGGAGACGGTGAGCAGCGGCCCTTCTTCAGTTGTCTCCCCTCTCGGTCTCTCTGTCTCTCTAACTCTCTAACGTTTAGATATGTGAATACAGATCTGGAATTTTATAGAGGATCTAACAACGCACAACTAAAATGTCAGGAGATTTTACTCTTTTTGACACCATAAGTAAAACATCGAGCAATGTGCCTTACATTCTCGACATCTTACTTATGGTGTCGAGAATAGAGGCCTCCACTCCCGACGTTATATGCATGGCATCGAACAAAAGCAAACTAATTATTTAATTGTTTCCTTTTCCCCGACGTGGTGAACGTATACGTCGAGAGTTGCCACCTAATTCCTAACTTATAGATGCATGGGGTCAAAAAAAAGAAAACAATTAAATAATAATTTCTTTTTTCCCGACGTCGTACACGTATGCGTTGAGAATAGCCACCAATTTACCAACGTACACATGTATGGTATCGAAAAAAAAAGGAAATTGTTATTTAATTATTTCCTTTTCTCCGATGTGTACAGGTACGATGTCGAAAATTGGATGGCCATTTCTGACATCATGAAATCAATGTAGGGATAGATTGCATCTGCCGACAAACACCTTACGACGTCAACAAATGTGTTGTTTATCGATGTTCCTTATCCCAATGCAATAAAATGTGTTGGGATATCTCTAATTTTTTGTAGTGATTATTATAGTTTTTATTTAAAGGTACAACTAAATATTTATATTTGTTAAAAAAACGCTATTATAAACAATCGATAACTTTTTATACTTGCTATAAAAAGTTTTTCATAGCTTTAAAAAAACGTTATCATAAATTATATAAATAGAAGAATACACTATTAAAAAGTTGTTTTTGTAACCTTTCCAAAGTACTATCGAAATGCATACTTTATATAGCTTAACACTATTAAAAAACTATCAACAAGTATCACAAACTTCACAACCTCGAATGCCACAAACAAAAGTCCAAAATCTCAAAAACAAACACAAGAAATCCTAAAAGACAACAAGAGTTGTCATTTTCATCGTGGTCACCATAAAAAAAAATGGGATAAGTTTTTTATGAATAACTTGTCACACAAAAAACATAGACAAGAACTACATCTAGGAACAATGTGTCGAAGAAAGAAAATCCACTAATATTGAAAATTAAACAATTACAATGTAGTACTTATCTGTAGGAGAACTTAATGATCATCTAGGTTTTCGGAGATGTAAGACTCCCTCTCAAGAGTATACTTAGACTCCCCTAAGTGTGAGCTTCCTTCACTCTCCACATGCTTAGCCTCCCTCTAATTAAAAGTGAGAATATTAATGTCTTCATTTCGATTTTGATAGTGAGCGTGGTGCTCCCTCTCACGATAATATTTTTCCTTCTAATCAACAAACTTCCTTCACGAATGGATCTTAGTTCCTCTAAGATAGAGAATCTCTTCTCTGAGAATCTTGTTCCCTTAAACTAGGGATATCTTCAGTTAGTTGCAATCAACAAATAAAGAACCTTGCACAGTGGAACAATGAGCATGCAATGAGTAGAACACAATGCTCGTTGAATTGAATGAACTCTTGCAAAGTAAAAAGATGCAACTCTCTTGGATAACAAAAAAAAAAAGTTTGCTCAACATTACATTCGACAATACTAAATGGGAATCTAAACTATTCAATTGACTTTACAATTGATTATATTAAAAAGTAGTTTTGAAAAAAATCTATATGTTTGACGTGACATTAATTGATATTATCATTAGTAAGTAATGTGTCGTTCATGTTAAAGGACAAATGAAATGTGTGGTATAAAATTTTCTTGCATACAAAGTTTGAAGAGACTAATCGAAGAAAATCCATATATCATTCAAAAAGTTCTTACCTCCTCTTCTAACAGTAATGAGACTCATCATCCATTGTTGCATCTCTCTATTTCCAATGGTCATCTCGAATTCGCTCGACTTATCCTTCATTACGAGCCTCAACTTGCTGTTGAGGTTGACTCCTTCCAACGAATGCTTCTTCATATTGTTTCTAAACATGGAGACATTGAGATCGTTGAAGCTTTGTTGGAGAGGAACATGAGCGTTGCCTTAGTTTATGACAATAATGGCTTCATTCTTCTTCACTATGCATACTTTCTGAAAAATAGATATCAGGCAAGACCTTTGGATGAAAGAAACCAATGGTCAAACTGTTTTGCATCTATATGTTGAAAGTAGTCATTTGGAGGGGATGAAGTTACTAAGTAAAACATATGTAAATAATGATGAAGACTTTCTAAATACAATTGACGAGTGTGGAGACACTTTTTCGATCTCTTAATAAAGCTACGACATAGCAAGGTAAGTAAATAAAGAAAATACACAAAATGGTCATTTTGTCAATTGAATGAATTATAGATGGACATATATAATAATAAACCTTCTAACTTTTTTCTTTTACTTTTTTATGCAATAGATGGTTGGATATTTATTCATAGTTTCAAAAGTAAAAACTAGAACAAGTATAGCAAACATTGAAGACTCTTCCACCACAAAAGAAAGTTTACAATTATTCCAAAAGATCTCAAAAACAAGAAATACCGAAAAACAAAAATCACTAAAATATGCATCCAAAAAGACGACTAGGCCACGATGGAAGTCATGGAGAAAAAATTTGAAATATAAAGGGGTTTGGTTTCAAGAAGTGCAAGGCACAATGATGTTAGTGGCTACCGTTATTGCAATTGTCACTTTTCAAGCGGGAGTGAACCTTCCTAGCGGCGTTTGACAAGAAGACACTTCATTTAATTCTTCGAACTACTTTAGTAATGGTTATTATTATAAAAGCATGAATCAGCTTAAATAACATCAGTTTTTAGGACAACAGGCTATTCTTCGTCCAGTTGGAACTGCAATAATGAGCTCAGGGCAATCTTACATGTATGAAGCTTACATATGGTTGAACTCAATATATTTCTTAGCATCCATTAGCGTGATTTTATTTATTGTTGGTCGGCTTTCGTTAAAAAATATGATTTGTAGTTGACCATATGCATTGCAACGATATCATTGGGACTAGGATACTATCTTGGAGTTGGAATAGTTAACCACAAACAATCTACTACTTTCGTTGTATTCTACTGCTTATATATTACACTTATCTCTTGCCTTGGTGGTCAATATGGTTGGCATATGGCACTTCACTTTCTTTTGGATATGTGTAGTCAAGATCTTATTGCTCACCTTCATCTCTAAGCTTAAATGTCACAACTTGAATCATATCAAAATATCGTAAATCATAAACCTGTAGTGTCTCAAATGATTTATGTAGTGATATTTAAGCTTAGAGATGAATGTGCACGATAAGATCTTGACAACTCATCCAAAAGAAAATGAAGTGTCATACGCCAACCACTCCAAGGCAAGAGATAGTGTAAGATAAACGAAATAGACAACATCAAAGTATGAAATTGGTTGAGGTTAACCTTTCCAACTCCAAAAACATATCCCAATCCCAATGATATCACTACAACGTACATGGTCATGATCAACACTCAACTACAACTCCTACTTTTTAACGAAAATCGAGGACCAACAATTAACAAAATCACACTAATAGATGTAAAGAAGGATATTGAGTTCAACCATAAGTAAGATGTATACGTATAAAATTGCCCTGAGTTCATTATTGTAGTTTCAGCTAGACAAAGAACAAACATGTTATCCCAAAAATTGACGTTCTTTAAGTGATTTGTGCTCTATATTAATAATGATTATGGAAGTAGTTCGAAAAATTAAATGAAGTGTCTTCTTGCCAAACGCCACCACAAGGGTTCACTCACAATTGAAAAGTGAGGACTGCAATGACTGTAGCCACTAACATCATTGTGACTTGCATTTCTTGAAACCAATCACCTTTGTACTTCATATTTTTTCTCCATGTCTTCCACCGTGGCCCAGTCGTCTTTAGGATGCATGTTTTCATGATTTTTGTCTTCTAAGATTTGTTTTCTTTGAGATCTTTTGGAATAATTCTAAACTTTCTTTTGTGGTGGAAGAGTCTTCAATGTTTGCTATGTTTGTTTTAGTTTCTACTTCCGAAACTAAGAATAAATATCCCAACATCTATAGAACAAAAATAAAAAAAGAGTTAGAAAAGATTTATTATTACATATTATTATATATATTCATCTGTAATTCATTCAATTGACAGACTAATCATTTTGGTGTGTTTTCTCTAGTTATACTTAGCTCGCTTTGTCGTAGCTTTATTGAGAGATCCAAAATAGTACTTCCATTGTCATCCATTGTGTTTAAGAAATCTTCATCATTATTCATATATGTTTCAATTAGCAACTTCATTCCCTCCAAATGTTACTCTAAACACATAAATGCAAAACAGTTTAACCATTTTTAGCTTCATCCAAAGGGATCTTGACCTTGCTTTGATAAGCTCTTGCATGATATCTATTTTTCTAAAAAGTGATGCATAGTGAAGAGAAATGAAGCCATTGTTATTATAAACAAAGGCAGCACTGCTCCTTCCAACAAAGCTTCAACGATCTCAATGTCTTCATGTTTGGAAGCAATATAGAGAGGTGTTCGTTGGAAGGAGTCAACCTCAACAGCAAGTTCAGGATCATAATGAATGAGAAGTCGAGCGAATTCGAGAAATTCATTGGAAATAGAGAGATGCAACAATGGATGATGAGTCTCATTAATGTGGTAAGAACTTTTTGAATGATATAAGTATCTTCTTCAATCAGTCTCTTCAAACTTTCAATGCATCCAATGATCTTTTGTCGAAGAAAATTTCATACCACACATTTCATTTGTTCTTTAACATGAAAGAAACATTACTTACTAATGATAATGTCACTTAATTCACATCAAACATATAGATTTTTTTCAAAACTACTTTTTAATATAATCACCTGTAAAGGAAATTGAATAGTTTAGGTTCACATATGCAAAAATCTTAACATCAGAAGATTTTTCTACAAATATTTTCTTTAATTGAAAAGTTATGATGAATTGTTTTATCTGATATCTTTGCCTTTTCGAAATAACGACATATCACTTTCTAATGGGAGTTATTTTCTTTAATGGATAGGATTATTTGAAGTAAATGTTGAGCAAGTTTTTTTTTTTTTTTTGTCATTTAAGAGAGTTGCATCTTTTTAATGTGCAAGAGTTCATTCAATTCTACATCATGGTGTTCTTCATTGTGTTCTTGTGTCATAGCATGCTCATTGTTACACTGTGCAAGTTTTGTGCAAGTTTTTTTATCCATTGATTGCAACAAACTGAAGATATCTCTGGTTTAGGGGAACGTAAGCCATTGTTCTTGAGAAAAGATTCTCAATCTTATGGGGGAGCCCAAGACAGCCAAGAGAAGAGATTATCTATCTTAAGGGAGCTAAGATCCATTAGAGAATGAAGTTTGTTGATCAAAAGGAAAGATTTTACCCTGAGAAGGAGCCTTATGCTCACTATCAAAGTCGAAGTGAAGACACTATATTCTCATTCTTAATGGGAGGCTAAGCATGTGGAGAGTGAGGGAAGCTCACACTTATGGGAGCCTAAATATACTTGAGAAGGAGTCTCACATTTAGGGGAACCTAGGTGATCAATAAGTTAAGCATTACATGAATCATTGTAGTATGAGTATTATATTGCAGATAACTATTACATTGTAATTGTTTAACTTTCAACATTAGTGGAATATCTTTTTTTCCTAGATGTTGTTGTCTATGCTTTTGGTGTGACATATGTGAGTGAGATTCATATGCTTTTTCAAGAACCTATCCCATTTTTTTATGGTGACCACGACAACGACAATGACAATTCTTGTTGTTGTCTTTAGGATTCCTTATGTTTGTCTGAGTTTTTGAACTTTCGTTGGTGGCATTTGAGGTTGTGAAGTTTGTAACACTCATTCTACATTTTACTTCTAGAATTAAGTAAGTATCATATTATATATATCTGCTAAAAAAAACTTCCTAGTAAGGCTTAATCCCAAATTTGATATTGTTTGTGGTCGTATACTCAGACAAAGACCTCTTCCCTCCTTAATGGAAGTGTATTTTGAAATCCGTCTTCAAGAAGACCATACTAGTGATATGGGTGTACACACTACCCCTGTCACTAACTCTGCTGCCTTTAGTGCTCAATCCTCGAATCATGATTGTGACAAGAATAATGAGAAACCAATCCTTGTTTGTGAGCACGGCAAGAAACAATGGCACACCAAGGATCAATGTTGGAAACTCTACAGTCATCCCTAGGAGGTAAGAAACGGTCCTCCAACGAGAAACAGGACTCAGAATGTGCCCACGTTAGTGAGACTACCGCTACTAGCACGTCAAAATAAATTGGCCCTACTGCAAGCCAGACTAGGCTCCTACTCTGGGTGCTATTACTCAGTCATGTATGGCTCAGTCCCTTGGGCTTATTAGCATTGATGGGAAGAATCACTTGATTTTAAACTCGGTGGCTACAGATCACTTGATAGGTTCTTCGAAGCACTTTATCTCTTGTGCCTCGTCTGTTGGTAATGAAAAAATACAAATAGTCGACCCTCTAGCCCCGATTACTGGCAAAGGAGAAATAGTTCCTTTGATGGTTTTGCTCTCCAAAATGTTTTGCATGTGCCTAAATTGTCTTACAATTTTCTATCTAGCTATAATAAGTAAGATCACTCATGAGATGCATTATAAAGCTATCTTCTTACCTGAATCTGTTTGTTTTCAGGACATGAGTTTGAGGAGGACAATTGGCACTGCCTAACATAGCATGGGACTTTACATTCTTGATGATGATACCTCCGATAGTAGTTTCTCTAGAGCTAGTTTACTGTCTTCCTACTTTAGCATGTCTGAACATGTTGTCTGTTGTGGCATTTTCGGCTAGGCCACCCAAACTTAAAGTATATGCAATCTTTGTTTTTCCATTTTTTTTTCTAAACTTGATGTCTTCTCTCTATCGTGTGATGTGTGTATATGGGCTAAACAACATCAAGTTTCACTTCCCTCAATCATATAAACCTACACAACCGTTTACCTTTATCCATAGTGACGTTAAGGTCACCACCTCATCTGGAAAACGATGGTTTGTAACTTTCATCGATGATCATACCCATCTTATCTAGATTTACCTTATCATCGATAAATCTAAAGTTTCATCTTAATGGAATACAAGACGTGTGCAACAGAAATAAAGGAACAACTTCACTCTAAATGCATCTAAACAATTTAGATGATACCATGCATAAACTATCCTAATTAAATGAAATCAGGGTTCATAGAAAAATTTACCTCAGAAGCCTCCTGGTCCTTGATATCTCCTCACAAACACAAATCCAGGACTACCATTATTGTGACCCGCTATTCTCCACACTTAGAATGGGTTGTGGGACCCGATAAGTGAAAAATGAAGGAAAGAGATGGAAATTGGATTAGGGTTGGGAGAACTTAGGTAAGATTTTTTCTAATTTTTGTTTTAATTTCAAAAAATTAAAATTTGCTAAAAGTCTTTTAATAATTTGGGTTCATCTCTCCATTGACGGGGTAAGTGTCAAATTCACATTTGGGTGAATTAGATAGATGAAGTTAATTGGAAAGATGTTGATTTCTGTTTATTTATGTTTAGGTTGTGATTGTTGGAGTTAGTTCAACCAAGGGACTTGAATAAAATTTAAGTAAGGGGGTTCTACTACTGGACTCTATATTATATTGAAATGTATTAATTGAATGAATCTCGCTGAACTGAGTATGATTGGCTGATATATATAGTTGTAGATATGATTGACTAATGTATAGTATGGTTATCTAATATGTGGATGTGAACATGATGACTAATGTCTAGATTGGCTATCTGATATATTAATGTATGGAAAATGTACTTTTGAACTGAGGAGGATGACTCGTATATAAAATTTGGTTGTCTGATGTGTTATTATGCTATTGACTGATATTGTGTTAGTATCAGGTGCATTGACTATAAATGTGTTGAACTGAAATGATTATATGATTGGATGGTTTGGATAGTACTATGAATGGACTGCTTAAATGCTTAGAATGGACTGAGGGAAAATTGTTAACTTTGTCTATTAGGTAGTATGCCTTGTGTCACAATCGTAGCGTTTCAACCTCGGTACGGACGATTGTGCGGCACTTGTTCTATCTCAATGAACAAGTCAATCGATCAAAATCTGAAAGTTGCGGATAATGTCGACGTATGTCATAACCTTCGCGTTCTTGAGAAATTTTGTTTATAAAACGACATTAAAGAAAGCATTAAAGACTGTCAGTTGCAAGGAAAAAGGATGCTTGCAAAGAGTACAACTAATGCTTGGTCGGAGATTCAATTACCATGTCTCTCCTATAGTACATTTTGGACATTTTCCCTTCTGGCAGGCTTGCATATGAAAATGTCAAAACGTCACTCCCAAACATATCGACCTAGAATCGAAAGCAAACGCCTCGACTATGTACAAGACATAAAGATAAGATAAATTGGGGTTATTTGAAACATACGACGATAGGCAAACGCGCCTTGGACAAGTATGACCGTGACACACTCCCCCACTTAAACGGTTGATGTCTCTGCCGACTGGCAAAGCTGGAATCCTCCAATCTTCTGCTTCCACGCTTCACAGTCGTTGGTACGTCTTCCACGGGGAGGTTCTTCTGCTTCGCCACAAACCTGTGTATCCTCCTCGTGGGTTTTCGTCTTTTCCTTGCTCCCTCAGCAAGGATTCTTCTTGTCTCTCTGCTAGTCCCTCATATCTTCTCATGAGGGGTTGATCTCTGCAACATAAGGCCGAGTTCATTCAGGTCGCTTGTGTGACGATGACCTGGTCCTCCACCCGAAAGTTCAAGGGCAATGCTTCTCATCAGCCCATCTTTTTGGCAACTTCGAGATTCGATCTAAGCTGACCTGAGCGATGCTTGACTTCTGCTTCCATCTCTTGGTAAGCTTGTGAGTTTGAAGACTCTTCTCGACGTAGGAGGGATTAACAAGGCACGACAGTACCGACTGTCAACCACCAAGACTCTCTATTGAGCTTCCATCGGTTGACGAACTCATCACAACTGTAATACAAGATTGGGTCGCCTTCGATAACTGAACCCCACTCTCTTGCTTCAGCTTGTCGCCCTTCATAAAACTCATGCCATTTTGCGCGACAGAGTTTCTCAGCACGGACTCCTTCGACGTGTATCGCATTTGGCCATCAACTTGACATGTCTGAATACGAGCTAACATGTATGGAATCACATGATTGCTCCTCTGCATAAGGGCACCAGCTGCCCGATCATTCGTTTCCTCCTTCTGTTCTGACTCAAAACCAAGTTCAAGCGTGTCTCTCGATGCCCTTGCTTGACTCGAGGCCAGATCTGGCTGAGTACTGAAGTGACTGATAACGTTGTCATTCGTCTTCCTAACATTCGTAGCTCTCTAGAAACACTGTTTCCCGTCCCTCCGACTGGGTACCATGGCAAGCATTTCTTCTTCAAGCATCGTAGTATTCCTTTCTGACACTCGGTTTCTGACTCGTAGGTGCAATGGGTTGTCCATTCTGCACGAGGACACTGCCCAAAGCACAATCACATGCATCAGCATGAGCTTCAGTAAGTTGGGCCACGCATGTGGACCCAATAATTGGCCCTCACCTCGGGTCTTGCTTCGAGACACGGTTGTTGATGCACAACTATCTCTTCTCTTCTTCCCGTAAAAAGACTCAAGCTTCATACGGGGCTTTTGCAGGTTTAACTACTCCTGTTCTCAACTCTTTCGACTGTGTCCGAAGTTCAGCTAACTTCTGCAATGCCTCACAACAACCATTGTTCATAGGCGATTCTGACATGGGCAGGCTATCAGGCCTTCCATCACAACACTCTTCTATGACACACCTTATGTCTTCTCGAAGTATTTCTCCTGGCCACTGACAGGCTCAAGCACGATGTTTCTGAACACTATTTCATCTTGAACACAACCCTCTCTCAGTTGCATGGCTGAGATCATTCTTAAACCTTTGGGTTGCCGAAGGTCAGTCTGCACAACAGTGGGAGTAGACCCAGTGATCACCAGATATTTAGCTGCAGGCATGACGATCACTTGATGTTCGAGGAAGAATTTCATTCCGACTACTACATCAAAATCATCCATACCAACAACGACAAGGTCAACAAGACTGCTCCATCCTCCCAACTGTATCATCGTCTGCTGCACCAATCCAACGACGGGTAAAGCTGCAGAATTAACGGCCTTCATTTTCACTGTATCCTTCTTCCAATGAAGGTTCAGTCGTCTGGCTTCTGCGACCGTTATGAAGTTATGGGTTGCATAAGAGTCAACCATAGTGCTCTTTACATGCTTCCGGTTGATCCAAGTGTTCGCATACATTAGACCCCTTTTATACACCTACTTGTCTCCCCCACTTTCTTCTGGAGGGACGACAAAAATCTTATGGCTCCCACTCTACAATTCCAAAATTCCTCCACTTGCTCAGTCTCCTTCTCTAGTTGACTCGACTTGTCATCTGAGCCTAAAGCCAGGGAGGCTTGAAAGGCATTGAAGGATGATTTATTCGAACATTCCCTTGTCCGATGTGACCCTTCGCATACATAGCAACTGATAGGAATAGACGATGTGTTCGAACTGGCACGTCTTCGCCAGGTGTCCCTCGTGTCAGATTGAGAAGGTTGATGGTCTCTATCGGGACTTCTATTTTCACTGGCAGCCTTGAGAGAATTCGATCGGCTGTGTCTATCTCTTCCAAGTGAGGAACTTTGGTGACGCCTCGATTCTTGAAGGTCACCAGACAGATCAAACAAGCGTTTAGCTGTGGCATAGGCTGAAGTGAGATCTTGAACTCTCTGTTCATACAGCTTAGTCCTTGCCCATAGCTTCAACCCCTCAACAAAACTGAAGATTTTGTCCTTTTCGATCATATCGATTATGTCCAACATCAGCCCCGCAAATTGTTTCACATACTCCCGAATGGTTCCAGTGTATTTCAATTCTCGCAGTTTTCGTCGAGCCAGAATTTTGACATTCTCGGAGAAAAACTGCAAGCAGAGTTCTTTTTTTAAATTGTCCCAAGTATCTATAATGCAACGCCCTTCCTAAATGTCCACATACCGAGACCTCCACCATAACTTTGCATCTTCGCACAGATCCATGGTTGCCAATGTCACTTTGGCTTATTCGATAATGGTGTTCATGGCCTTGAAGTATCGTTCCATATTGAAGATAAAGTTCTCCAAGGCCTTCGCATCTCTAACCCCACAGAAGGGCTTGGGTTCTGGGACCTTTATCTTGCCAACTGTAACTGCTCCTCCAGTCGAAGCTTAATTCGTCAACGCTCACATCACAAGGTTCACCTTCATGTTTACCTCTGCGATTTCATTTCTAACAACATCCAAGATGGCTTGAAAGTCCTTTGTCAAGCCATCTATC
>JBBPDI010076346.1:0-15109 GCA_037974545.1 Cucumis variabilis | reverse complement strand
GGGAATTTTGGAGTGAAATGTATGAATTGGAATGTGAATTATGAATTTAGGGGTTAATTTGGGGTATTTATAGAGAGAAATTGAAGAAATGGGCCCTAACTATATTTTGAAGCCCATTACCAAAAGGAAAAATGAAAATTGGAGAAATTTCGGAATTAAAAGGTTAATTACGAAAATACCATTGAAAAAATAAGAAAGAAAATCATTTGCGTCGTCTGGGATTCCAACTTGGGTGGCTGAGGGGCGTGCGCGCTAGGATCACACCACGTGGTACGCGGTGGACCGTCGGATTGATGAGATACGGATTGAAGGAAATAGGTGGTAATTATTTTGTGTGAAGAGAGATTCGAACCCGCGACTTCTAGGACGCTCCAAAACGACGTTGTTTCGAATGTAACTAAAATCCGATTTTAATTTGCGTTAGTTGAGTTTTGAACCCGTGACTTCGAGGCTGGGCGTGCGCGACTGAGGGGTTGACACGTGTCCCACTTCTTTGATATTTACCAAAATGCCCCTTTATTTTAAATTTGCCCGTTCTCCTTCGTTTGAACTCCGATTTAAGTGATTTTTGTGTCCTTGGGTTCGTATTGAAGTCTACTTTCATACTCTGTATTAAAAATATAAAAATAGTGAAAATATGTATGATAAAAATTAAGAGTAGTCTATTATTAAACGAGTCAAAATTTGTCCCAACACCTAGCCTACGTAAATAATATTTAATTGAACCAAAATAATTAACTTGATCCAACGGTTAGGATGAAAACAATTGGTATTATCAGAATTGGTCAAATTATGCTTTCAATTTTTAATTTAGAACACATGTCAATTTTAATTAGTCCCAAATTTAATTATTTGCACTTTTCATCATTAATTTAATAAATGATGTAGAAATTTGTGATTGGTCTCAAAATTTCTTATTCAACAGTGAATGTTTTTCTTTATTAAGTGTTTTTAAATGTTAGAAGCAATCTTTTAAGATCGTACTGATTTGAAATGATAAGAATATTGCTTAAAGAGATTTTGAATTCAAACTTATACTACCTTTGAAGTATGTTTATGTGTTTCAAATTATTAAGAAATTGTGTTCAAAGCATTAATCTGAATCCTATCAATGAGCTAACCACTATGTGCACGTAAAGAGTAAAGACAGTCATGTAGAAAAGGTATGCATGGTGAATTAAGGCAGGACAATACATAAAAAATGTGTATTGCGCTTCGCCTGTGTAACTAGAAAAAACTAGGATATTCTCGAATATTGTTTACAGAAGTCTAAACGTGAGATGATGAGTCTTAGAATAGAGGATGGTTTCGAATTTCTTGACGAAAGGACTTTATGACTAATGAGTGTTATGTGAAATGATATATTATGAATGATGTGAAAAGTCTATAACTCAACCAAATGTGTTTATATCATGAAACGTATCTCCAAAGGATTTCTTTTAAAACCTCACTAAGTCTTTTGACTTATGTTTTAAATTTTCACCTTCCTGGTTTCAGGCATTAAGGTCAAGTAAGAAGAGATTAAGAGGCTTGCTAGGCAAGTAGTTGCTGCTAGACATTTAGATTAAGTGTAGCATTGTTATGTACCTTATAATTGTTGTAAAACGTTAGTTGAAAGTTAATAAAAGAAATGTTTTCATTATTTTTTGTGTTAATGAAGGGATAAAAGCCCATTGCAGCAGAAGATTTTACAGAACCATTTCTAAATTTAATTTACGAATCCCAAAATACCAGTACATTGCAATACTTAGAATCAAAATTCTAAATAAAAATTCAGCATGCTTTTAAATTAAAAGATACATAAAACTTACTTTTGTTGATGTCTCTGAATCTACAATCCACCAAATTGGAGACACCACTCGTCAGAGACCTTCCTATTAGAAGGATGAGACTGGCCTGATATGTTGATTTCATCAACTTTTGATGAGGAACCAACTTCATCAACAACCTTTGTTGATTCATCAGTAGCTTCACTTAATACTAATATGCTTCATGGTTTATGATCTCTTGTGTGATCTTCCTCCAAGAAAGTAGCATTTGTCGATACAAACACTCTATTTTCTTGTGGACGAAAGAATAGACCACCTCTCATTTTTTTTATGGTAACCAACAAATTGGCATAACCTTGAACGTTTCTCAAACTTCTTGAAATTTGTCACTAACATGTGAGGTGGACAACTCCAAATTCTAAAGTGACTTAAACTAAGTTTGCATCCTCTCCATAACTCAAAAGATGTTTTAGAAACACTCTTTGAGGGAACATTGTTCAAGATATGAATTGCAGTCTCAACTACATACCCTCAAAAGAAGCTAGACAATTGAGCATAGTTCATCATTGAACAAACCATGTCTAACAAGATTCTATTTCTCTTTTTCGATACACCATTTTCTTGAGGTGTACCATGTGTTAAGAGTTGGGATTGGATTTCATGTTCTATCATATAGTCCTGAAATCTCAAATCCATGTACTCTCCACATCGATCAGATCAAAGTATTTTAATCTTTTTACTTAATAGATTTTCAACTTCAGCCTTATAAATTTTCAACTTCAGCCTTATACTCCTTGAACTTTTCAAGAGCTTCAGACTTATGCCCCATTAAGTATAAATAATCATACCTTGAATAATCATCTATAAAAGAGATGAAGTGTTCAAAACCTCCTCTAGCTTTTACATGCATCGGACCACAGATGTTTGAATGTATAAGTTCTAGGAGCTCTTTGGCTCTTTAATATCAAACAATTGACCGTATTAGTTATCTTTGTCTTAACTCATTACACAAATAATCCAATCAATTGACCAAAAACAAGCAATCAAAGAACTCTAATCAAACAAATGATTTAGTTTTTGTAACGATACTTCGAAAGTTTAGAGCAACAGCCACCGAAGGGTGATCAGCTACTCCTCTCCTGAATTTAGACAATCTCAACTATACTAGAATAACTCATATTCCTATAGTTCTTAGCTATCGTTGTTCGGTTAAGAATTCATTAATTAATTTAATTCATCTCGTAAGTGTGACCCTACCATTCTCAGATCTCAGAGGTACACTTCAATAGGCTACCGAAAGGAAAGACAACTATTGAAGATTAAACTAAGAAATCCTATCCATTTCTAGAGTTTGCGTTACTCTGACTTCTATAATCAGGCCCTTTGAAGGGATGGTCGCTTTAGGACAACATACAAGCGGATCATAGAAATCTCACGGTACAACCTAATGGAGGAGATCATATGATACATTGACACGCGTCCTTCTCCCACTTATTATAGACATTTTCCCTATTCACCTTGTTATTGACCCATACAAACACTTTCTGAAGGGAGCTTCTCCCAGGACGACATGAAGCCGAGTATGAATCTCACGTGTGACCTTTTAGGGACGTGAGAGTTAAAAATTGATATATCATATATACCATTTTTCTTTCACTAAAATGTTCTATTAATTTAGGTTTTGTTGTACTTAGCTAAATTCTGGCTATATGAATTTATCTAAGTCTATTCTTATTATAACTCTTATAATACAACTGTACTCTAAAGTTTCTAGGTATATTAAACCATTTAATTTACCTAGTGACATATCATGCTTAATAAGAATAAGGTTAACTCAATGTCGGTTCTGGGTTAGTTATCAGGTAGAACGTGTTCGGTAAACCGTCAACTTAAGTACCCCCAGCCTTAGCTTAGACAGAACTGTACCAATGGAGTTCCCTTATAACCTTAAATCTCATTTACTCTTAAAGTTTCTAGGTGTATTAAACCATTTAATTTATCTAGTGGCATCTTATGCTAATAGCAATAAGATTAATTCAACACCAGTTTCGACTCAGTTTCCAAGTAGGAGGTGTTCCGTAAACTGTCAACTTAGGTTCCTCCAGCCTTAGACAGAACTTTAACGGTGGAGTTCCCTTATAACCTTAAATCTTATGTGTCCTACTTAGTTTCATTAAATTAAAAATATGACATAATTCTAATCCTATTATAATTAATGTGATCTTAGGTCTATTTAATTTTAAACAATTTAAAATTAAATCAAATTAATCTTAAGATCATGTGTTTGTGTGTAACTCTTTATTATAGGTTAACGGTTTCTAATTATCAAATTTTATAACTATTATAAAATTAATTAGTTAGTTCTATAATATGCATACTACGGTTTAATTAACCCAAATAAATTTTAATTAAATAATAAACCATGCAACATGCTAAACATTACATTAATATAACAATCATATTAATTTATGGATGTAATAGGCTCAATGAAAATTGATTTTCATCTTAACTAATATAACACTTATATCTAAAAAAATTAATATATAAAAATGAATCAAGCATACACAAGACATTTATTCAAATATAACAAATTATATTTAACTAAGTAAGGTCATGCATCATGCTTATCCAATTTCATATATTTAAAATATCAACATACTTTAAATAACTCACGAAATTCAAAATCATGCAATAATACTATATATTATAATATTTATAATATATAAAAATGCATGAATATGTTTAGAAAATCATGCAACTAAAATATAACATTTATATTTAATAATGATGCATGATAATTATAATCCTAAGGTGGGATTTTAAACTATATGACATACATTATGCATATAATTAATTTAATCAAACATCACATGAAATAATAGATTAAATACTAAAATAGATCGAATTTGCCAATCTTAAAAAATAAAATAAATAAAAAAAATGGAAAAACTTGCAAACTGCATAATCTGGAACTCGATACCAAAAAATTTTGCATCAAAGATTAATGAAAAGCCATTACACAATAAATTCATTCATGGTAATTAACACAAACAAAAACAAATATGTATATTTGTTTCCATTTTCCTTTTTTTTTCAAACGCATATATACAACTCTTGCCATCGAACAACACAGACGTACAAACTCGATTACAAAATTAAAATGCCTAAAGCAATAGGCTCTTACATTAATCAAATTAATGAAAAATTGTTGTAACGGCCCAACTTTTCCATCTAAGTCGAAGTCATTAATTTTTGACAAGACACTTTAATTGACACAAAACATAATAAAATTCATTTGAAACCATATAGTCAAGAAAAATTTAAGTCCGGGCCCAGTTTAAAATAACCAAATATTCAAAGTAAAACTTTCAAACCATTAGTTCATGAACTCAGTTAAACCTCAAAATCTTCTAAACAGTCTCGAGTACTAAAACGAAATAAGAAAAACAAAACATAAGCAGAAGCGATTGACAACATCCCTATGACCATCACGCCTCCTTCTTGCCTCTCGCCGGTCTGCCTCCTTTATTATCTTTGCCTGAAAAAGTTAAACATAAAAAAGGTGAGTATAAACATACTCAGTAAGAGACCCACTACTGGTCCCGTTAGGGGAAAAATTAAACTATTAACTTCCTAAAGGGGTACCCTGCACATTCTCAGTCTTGTGATTCCATAGGATACACATAATCAGTCTAACCTCCCAAAGAACGCACATATCAGTCTAGTGCTCTGCAGAAGCACGTATCAGTCTAGTGCTCTCGAAGGATGCACAACAAGTGGTGATCCCGTAGGACACCTGCAAGGTAACTACCCAATAGGAAACTAATAATTTTTTCCTCAGTTCATTCTAAACATCTTAACAGTCATTCATGGTACAGTCAAACATTCTCATCACATAACTCTTCACAAAATCTCTAACAATCATCTTATTCTAGTTTAACCCAAGGCCAGTCAGAACTTATCAGTACATCAGTCAACAAACTAAATAATCACAACATCCCTCTCAGTCTACAAGTGCATAACCATCCCGTCTCCTCAGTTTAAATGAACACAACTATAACAGTATATCATACATTCAGTTTAAACAAAAATCCACCATTTCAAACCTATCCCCTATAAGAAACATCAACGAGTTTCAGTCAATCAACATCCATATGTGTATATATTCATGTCTAGTCAGTCACATCATGCACTCAATGCCAAGTCCACACCAATCCATACATAAATATATATATTTTTCTCAGTCAAACATAACATACAATAAACCTTAAGTCTACATCCAAAAGTATATATCATAACCGTTACTTCCACTCAGTTCAGATATAATAGTACAGTCCAACGCAATTCAAAACTAAGGATGAGTCCAGTAGAAAATCTCTTACCTTAACGTTATGTAAACTCCTTAACCGCGCTAAGATCTACGAAAAATTAACTTAAACATCAAGATACAACTCAATAATTTCCCCAACACAACAACAACTTATTTTAACCCAATAAGAATATTCACAACTTACCCAACTGTTAACAAATCGAATTTCCAACCAAAACCAATATTTGATGTGAATCCAATGAAGATCAAGCACTACCCTCAACCTATGATTGAACAATGGTCAACAATTGAATTTTATTTGGAAACAATTTCAACTCAACTTCACTTTTTAACAATAAGATTTCAACTATTCACAGTAAGGATAGAGACGACGATTGAAGAACTCACGCACGATTTGAAGGAAAACTGTACGGCTGTGAGGATGCGTGCGTTCTGCCTCACACTCGACCGACGAACTGATATGGCGGCTGGGCTTTGCAATAGGAGACCGGCACGGATGGAGAAGCGACAGCCAAGCTTCACAAACGAAGACCGGCGTGGATCTGGGCTTCACGAACCAAGACGAATGAAGATAGAGGGTCACAACTGTTCGAGTGAGGGGGAAAGCGGTAAAACTGAGCAATGCAAACGAAGGCAAAGGGTCACGGTGGAGCTTCGAATGGTGCGGCTACCTGAAGGGGACAGACGAAAAAGAAGAGAGGGCTTCGCCATCAACCGACAACACTTGAACAAACGACGTGGCAGTGGCTCGTGCTTCATCGTCGACCGGTCGACTGGAATGGAAAGGAGGAAAGTGGGATGGTGGTGGCGTGGTAGGGCAGAAGAGAGGGGAAGAGAAAAGGAAGAAAATGTGAGGGGGTCTCGAACGCGTGCTTGAAGAGGAAGGGAAATAATTTTTTTTGAATAAAATAATAATATTATTATTATTATTATTATTATATTCTTTCCAATCTCCTTTTTCCCTCCAAAACTTCTTTTCTTTCTCTCCAAATAATTTCTTCTTCAAGCTAAAGTAATAAAATAACACCCAACAATTTAAAAAAAACAAACTTTCAATAATAAGGCCATTGGATTTTAAAAAAAGTTTAGGATTTGGGGAGTTACAATTTTAATCTAAGGTGCAAAAATTGAAAACATCTATTTTGCAAACCACATTCATAATGCAAAAAAAAAAAAAAAAATCCCACCTAACCAACGCAAATTTTAAAATTCCCAATTAATATTTGAGATGACTCTGATATCAATTGTTGGGATAAAAGCCCATGGCAGCGAAAAATTTTATAGAACCATTGCTCAATTTAATTTGGGAATCTCAAAATACTAATATATTACAATATTTAGAATCAAAATTCTAAATAAAAAAACTAAGCATGCTTTTAAATTAAAAGATACAGAGAACTTACTCTTGTTGATGTCTCTAAATCTACAATCCACAAAATTTGGGACACCACCCGTCGGAGACCTTAATATCCTCTGGGATGAGATTGATTTGTGGGAACCAATTGGGATGGAAAAAAGTTTAGAGATTTTTTGGAAAAACTCTTTTGCAAAAAAGTAAAATTATTAGTTCTTATTTTTTTGTTGATTGAATCGTTAAAGAAAATTATTTTCTTCTAGATATTTATAACTCTCTTTCCTCTTGGAGAACGACAGAATCATGATATTCTATTAATTTAAAAATTATTAAATTAATAGAAATTTCAAATCAACTAAATAATTAATCATTAATCAATTAGTTAATAATTAATTAAATCATGTTGAGTTAATATTTCATTTAAATCTTATTTAATGAATATCTCTCCAATATCTTATATTTTTATATTAATTTAATTTTATCAAATTTAATTAAATGATATTAAACTAAACTATTAATTAATTCTGCAATTAATTAATAACTAAATTAAATATCTTATATTTAACTTAAGTTAAATTGGAATTATATTCAAATATAAATTCTGTCATAACCAATTAATATAATGTGAATATGAATTCATATTCACATTAAATTAATATTTGAATTCAATTCACATTAAACTAAACTATTAAAATATTTTAATGAGTTCAAATATATTATCTCTCATAAATAAATTTTGAATCATTTGTAAAAATTAAATTTATACAATAACGTTTGATTAGCATAAAAATTTTATATTATAATGTATCACCATACATTATACTAAATTCCAAAGTAAATTTGAACATTTTAAATTACAACCAATGTAAATAAATCTCATTACCCTTTACGGGCTAGGAAGGGGATCTAATAGACCTACAAATCAAAAGCTACAACGATATATGAGATTAATTGGCTAAACTCATTAACCACATTAATCAATATTCGTTAACTGTGTGTACACTACACTAAAGACTCACAGTTGAACTCTTCTTACTGTAGGTATATTTTTGTATCCACAGATATAGACCAATAACAGTATGTTAGTCCTTCACGAGTGTTCGTAACACCAGTTGGGTTAAATTATTATTTTACCCCTAGGTTGCCTCTAATCCTCAAATACTCGTGCTTCTCTAAACAACCTATTTATCGTCTTACCAATAAACAGAAATCACTTTCGTGTCATAGAGAGGGTAGGACCTTTTGTTCAAGTCGTGGAGACACCGTTTAAGGGAACACTCATCTACTTACTCTAACGTAGGAAATGAGTGAATTTCATTTTGTGTGTTTCCATCTCTCCACTCCGTCTTGTTTCCAAAATGATAAGTTTATTGAGTCGACGATCTGGCCACTCTCACCCGTATAAATCAATGGAAAATTCCTCGTGAACAAGAGTTCATAATACCCCCACTCGCATGTCAACTACACAAATGCATTAGATCGTTGTATTTGTATCAAATACAAAGTGAGTTGTATCCATAGTGTTATCAGGATAAGGTACCTAGCCTTATCCCTATACTATAGACCCTTTAAGCTGATATCGAAGATTGATCCCTGTATGTCTCTATTTATTGTTCAAGACTCATTACACAACTTAGGATGTTAGCTTATTTGATCTAGGTTATTAAGACAAAACTAATAATATAATCAATAAATAATAACACTTTATTAATAATGATCAATGGATTATATTTACAATCTACAAGTTTTAGAACATAAATTATTCCAACAGTTAATTTGTTTATTGCCTAAAGTGTGAAATAAAGTTTAAGCGTGACGTTATGGGTGATTGAGCAAAGTTTAAAGACTTCAAGTTGAGAGTTTTGACATTTAACACGTCAGAATGCCCATAGTCATATCGCGTAATGCAATGCATTTAAGGTGCTTGCGGGATGGGGTGTGATAGAATTGGTAGAGGTACAATAAGTACATCATACATATAATGTAACTCCTCCATGTACCTCTCATTACTTTTGGATGTATTAAAACCTGTTGTGGATCATCTACAACATCACAAAGTTTAATGTTGTTCGATTAATGTGAGTTGCAAAAACAAAAAAATTATAAAATATTTAGTTTAGTATATAATTTAATGTAATTATATAATATTTAAATATGTAGCAGATGACCAACAATTGAACCTAATCAAGTGATGTACAACCTTGTAATATTACTATATTAGTTGATGTATTTCTTGAGTCACGTCTCTATCAAATTACTGAATCAAAGCACCTATCGCAATAAATCTTCTCAAGATTGCCATCACACTACCAAATGTGCAACCTTTGTCTGACCAATCAGTATTTCTCAAATCAATGTTGTGTCGAGGTCCTTAGTATTGCATTCTTATGGGATATTTTGTTTAAAATTGAACTGTCTAGTCACCCTATTAGGATAATGCCACTCCCTAATATCAAAACTTATGACATATCTGATGGTCCGTCATATGTCTTGATCTTTCTTACAAAAATTGGACAAATTATCTATTACATTTTTTGTAACGCTCCACCTTAAGAATATAGACACGCCTCATGTAGATCAGCTAATAATGGCAGGAACATCAAATCCACAAATTATTTGTAAAAATGTATGCTTCTGCACCGAAGCAAAGATAACTCACCAATGGCAAATTCATAGGATGTCATATAAGGCACAAGTTTATATAAAGTCATAATATTGCCAAAATGAGCCTAACAATTAACATACAAACAATCGCGTATCTAAAATGTGTTTCATATAGTTCTTAAACATTAAAAATATGTTTCATATTAGTATCAATCATTGATAGAATCTAAACTACACATACATATACTAATTATTACTTATTAAATTGAAATTTAACTTTAAATTAGATGCAAACTTAAGTTTTTGGTTAATAAAATATTTAATAAGTTTTTTAATATGTTTGAGACCTATTTGTATACAAAATTGAAACTTAATAGATTTGTTAGACATTTTTAGTTGTTAGACACAAAATTAAAATTTTAGAAATTTGTTTGAAACAATTTTAAAATTTAGAGAATAAATCTACGAATTAACATTTATATAAATATAAAATACACTGTTGCAATACTTAAATTTAATAATATTTATTACAAAATTATAAAAGTTTCAAATATATAAACAAATGATAGATTTGAAACATTTATTAAATTTTCATAAAATAAAACCATAGTTTAAACCACTAATTTTTCAAAAATGATATATTAAAAAAAATTTAAAATAAAACTATTTGCAAAATTGAATAGTTTTTGCTATATCTTTTAGATAAATTCAATATTTTGCTATTTTTGAAAATGTCCCAACTTGTTTTCGTTTTTATTTGGAAACTAACTAAAGAATTTAACCATATATTATACTTTAAAAAGATGCAGACCAACATAAATAAAAATGTAGAGAAAACAAATTTAATATTCAAAAGTCAAAGACCGACAAGAAAATGATTACTAAAAAATGATTAGTAAAGGTATCAAAATAACTTAATTTTTCTCCCAAAATGATAGGGAAAAACCTTTGGTTGAAATTTAGCTATCTTGTCCACTTTATGTGTGTACAAATAAATACATAAATTGTTGAGGTTTTAAGTGCCAACCCGCTCAATCCCAAATATTACTCGGTGTTTTTACTTTAGTGGAGTGAATCTATTAGATGACTCATTTATATTTAATATCAAACTTTAAAATAATTAGTATAGTATATTTTCAGTGGTTTTAGTAAATTTTTAATTTTGATACAATTACCATTAGTTGGTTGTGTTGTAAAAACGAGATACAACTTAAATACGAAAAATGAGAAAATATAATATTAAAATAACCATAATAAAATAGATAAATAATAAAGGAAGGAATGAAATTAAAAAAAAAAATCTCTTCAAATCCTACTCCCATTTATTTTGAAAATTCACCAATCTATATTCCACTTCCAAAACCCACCAAATGCCAGTGCTTATATGTAAGTTGGCATAGCAAGAGGTGGAGTACATGGCTTGGCTACTAAGAGTTGACAACTTAAAAACACATGGCATAGGAGTTGGATGATAGGGAGAGTGACACGTGACTATATAGACACTAATCTTAATGGATGATGAGCATCTATTTATCTAATATTTACAATACTCCCCCCTAGATGCTCATTACATATATGAGATATGGTTCGCTAAAACTTTACTAAGGAAAATCGAATGGGTAAAAAAATGAGCATCATTTGAACAAATTTGTTGTACTATGAAGTCACAATTTTCTTCAAGATTGTAAGTGTAAAAAAAAGGTTCAGTAAAATATGCTTTGTTCTATCGCCTTTAATATAACCTCCTTTCATTTGAGCAATGCATGTTGTGTTGTCTTCATATAATGTTGAAAGGAGTTTACTAGAAGACAAACCACATGATTCTTATCTAGCTTCATCATTTGCAAGAATTTGGACATGATTTGAGAAGATGACTGTTATGGCTTGTTTCAATGATCCGCATAATATATAGCAGTTCCTCCACATGTGAATAGATAACATGTTTAAGATTTAGCTTTGTGTGGATCAGATAAATATTTAAAATCTGCAAAACCAACTAGGTTGAATTTGATTTATTTGAATAAAATAATCTCATATCAATTTTTCCTTAGAGATAAAGAAGTATATGCTTAATTCCATTCATATGTCTTTTTGTTGAAGAGGAACTATATCTAGCTAATAAATCCACTGAAAATGTAATATTTAATCTTGTATTATTTGTTGGTTTTTTATTGTGCTCTATAATAATTTTATGGATAATTGGTTTATTGTTTAATAATTCAGTAGTTGTGGTTTTTGCATTAAAGATTTGAAGGCAATATTTGTATGGTGAAAAGATGTAGATACTTTCTAACCAAAAGAGTCTGCAATACTTCTTAACTCAGAAGAAGCTGAGTATGAGATAGCAAAGATGGTTTGAGTTAGTAAGTGACTATGACTGTGAGATATTGTATCATCCAAGTAAAGCGAATGTGGTAGCTGATGCTCTTAGTATAAAAATATTACATTTAGTGGCACTTATTACTAGACAGACCCCATTACATCGAGATTTTGAGAAAGCTGAGATTGCACTATTAGTAGGAGCAGTTACTTCACAGTTAGCTCAGCTGTCAGTGCAACCAACTTTGAGGCAGAGGATTATTGATGCTCAAAGTAATAATCCTTGTTTGGTTGAGAAGCGTCACCTTGTAGAAATAGGACAAATCCATATCCTCTAATGGTGGGCTTGTGGTTGAGAGACGTTTGTGTGTGCCAGCAGACACTACAGTTAAGAATGATCTGTTGAATGAAGCTCATAGTTCCTCACTTTCCATGCATCTAGGTAGCACAAAAATGTACCAGGATCTTAAACGAGTTTATTGGTGGTGTAATATGAAGAGGAAAGTGGCAGATTTTGTTAGTAAGTGCTTGGTGTGCCAGCAAGTTAAAGTACCTAGACAGAAACCAACATGTTTGTTGCAACCTTTGAGTGTGCCATAGTGGAAGTGGGAAGACTGCCTAGAACCCTGAAGGGTTACACAGTACAGCTTTTCACCCACAGACTGATGGTCAAACTGAACGTTTGAACCAAGTTTTAGAGATATGCTACAAGCTTGTGCATTAAAGTTTCCAGGTAATTGGTACTCTCACTTGCATTTGACGGAGTTTGCCTATAATAACAGCTTTCAGGCTACTATTGGTATGACACCGTTTGAGGCTTTGTATGGTAAATGTTGTAGAACTCCTGTTTGTTGAAATGAGGTTGGTGAACAGAGATTGATGGGTCCTGAATTAGTTCAGTCTACTAATGAGGCTATTTAGAAGATTAGAGCATGTATGCAAACAGTGCAGAGTAGACAGAAAAGTTAAGCTGATGTGAAACGGAAAGACCTTGAGTTTGATGTGGGAGGCAAAGTGTTCTTGAAGGTAGCACCTATGAATGGTGTTATGCGTTTTAAAAAGAAAGGGAAGTTGAGTCCTCGTTTCGTTGGATCGTTTAAGATTTTAGAAAGAATTGGTGTTGAGGCATAACGTTTGACAATGCCACCATCTCTCTCTGTAGTTCATAGAATTTTCTATGTTTCGATGTTGAGGAAGTATGTGGCAGATTTATCTCTCATGGTGGACTATAAACCACTAGAAATTGATGAAAATTTGAGTTATGTAGAGCAACCAGTTGAGATTTTAGCAAGAGAGGTGAAGATACTTCGTAATAGAAGGATTACATTGGTAAAAGTATTACGACAGAATCACCAAGTTGAAGAGACGACGTGGGAGCGGGAAGATGATATGAGAGCTCGTTACCCAGAATTGTTCCAGGATTAGAACTTTCGAGGACGAAAGTTTCTTAAGGAGGAAAGAATGTAACACCCTAAATTCTAAGGTATTTAATTTTAATTAAATTACCTGATTATTTAGAGTTTTTGAAATTTTTGGGTGTTGTTACTAAGGTTTTGTGAGAAAAGAAAAGAAATAGAAACTTAAATAATAATAATAGTTATTATTATTAATAATATTATTTCATTATTAGTTAAAAGAAAAGGGAAAATAATTTCTCTCCCTCCCGCACCCCCCCTCTTTTCTTTTTCTTCCGTTCTTTTCTCTTTTCTACCCTAGCCCAGTCTCTGTCGATCGCCTCCCCACCTTCCTCTTCTCTTCTTCGTTCACCTAAAGTCGACCGCCTCTGTTCTTCGACAAAAAATGAATCCCAATCGTTGACCTTTTCCATTCAGATCTACGGTCGAGCCTTCCTTCTCTTTGAGTCCCAATCTGCCATTTCGTCGAAGTTGAAGCCAGGACCGCCATGCTCGCCATCCACTCCAGTCTGCGAAGCCGCCGCATGTAACCCCTTCCACTGTTCTGTGCCGCCTCTGCTTTCCACTGCTCACCTCTGCGCCTCCTAGCCGCTGTGGGTTCCCTTCATTCTAGATACGGCTTGCTGTCTTTCAGCTGTGGTTTTGGTACCTTTTCACGTATTATTTCATTCGGTCTTTCGTGCATGTCGATTTCACCTATACTAAGTGCGAATTCTGCCTTGCCACAAGAAGTATTGGGTTGTAGTGTAAGTTTGTAATAGTGAGTTTAATGGTTTCTGCGTGATAGTTTTGTTGAGGTGTGATGACAAATTAAACGATTGGTTAATATTGTTATTTGAAGGTGTCATTTGAGGACAGTGTTCGAATTCTTGGAGTGCGACAGGTTGGTTGGAGCTTAATCCTCCATCTCCTTGGGTAAGTTCATGGATATTGCAGTTTAATGGTTTGAATGAAGAAACGGATTTGAGAAAGTACTGAGATTTTATCATTTTGTTTAGGTTTGTTTTGTGGACATTAGCTCGATTAAGGGGCCTAGGTCACATTAAGGTAAGGGACTTCTACTACTGGACTCTACTTTAGGTTTAAATGATGTTGACTGTATGGATATCTCTGAACAATATTAGACTTGATGATGAGTGCGTACTGTGGTTGACTAAAATATGCATATAAGGACGTAGGTACGACGATAAACGTTGAGTAGGGTTGTCTGATATGCATAAAGGTAGACTTGATGACAAATGTAAACTGTGGTTGATTGGGATGTATATATATATATATATATATATATATATATATATGGGTGTAGATATGACGACAA
>JBBPDI010076327.1:0-15112 GCA_037974545.1 Cucumis variabilis | reverse complement strand
TGCCTATGGCCGTATGTTCCGATTAGCCCCAATCTATCTTATATTTATGTCTTGTACGTAGTTTAGGCATTTGTTTTCAATTCTAGGTCGATATGCTTGGGAGTGACGTTTCGGCATTTTCATATGTAAGCCTGCCAGAAAGGAAAATGTGCAAAATGTACTATAGGGGAGGCATGGTAGTTGAATCCCCGACCAAATATTAGTCTTTAATGCTTTCTTTAAAGTTGTTTTCAATGCTTTTAATTCTTTCTTGCGTTTTATAAACAAAATTTTCCAAGAACGCGAGGAAGGTTACGACATACGTCGATATTATCCGTAACTTTCAGATGTTGATCGGCTGACTTGTTCCTAGGGACAGAACAAGTGCCACACAATCGTCCGTATCAAGGTTGAAACGCTACGATTGTGACATAGCACGCGGCTAGATCTCCAAATAGTTTGCACGCGCGTACATGTCTGTCGTCCAGCCCTTATGGCCAGCAGTTCCATGACACCAAATTTTAATAATTTTAAGGCTTTTGGAATTTTTGGAGTAAATTTTTGATACTTTTTTACTTTAGGAGATTGATTAAGTTAAAATTCTTTACTTTCTGAACAAGAAAGTATTAGGCAAATCTATAGGTTGGGTGGCTAATCGAGTATTGTGAGTGACTCTTAAATGTTTAAAAAATAGTTTCTAATTCGTTGAAGTTATTTATTTTACAAAGATGCTTTCCAAGGTAAACTGTTTGCTACTGAGTTCTAGAAAAATATTATATTTTAAGCATGAGTTTAGAAAATGCTTATGAGTATGCAAAGGCAATTGAAACTTAAAGATTATTGTTAAAGTCTGTTTTACAAGTAAAGTTATTTTAGTATGCAAGGTTAAGCATGATTTCAGATTTATGAATGAGATTTCCATAAGCATATGGTTTGAATGTTTTAAGTCTATACCGAGTTTATTATGAGATACAACTAGCAACCCTACGAGAGTATTATAGTTCTTGTGCACAAGGGTCCTATAATGAGGGTATTTTGTAGATACCTAGTTGTTCCACCATTTGTGAGTAGGTTTAAGATGAGGGCCTCTACGAACGCCTAGTTTTTCCATCTCCTAGTTATCTACAGGATAGGGCACTATTGATACCCACTCTTCTTCATCCTGTAAGTATCATATCACAAGATAGGGTTTCCATGCCTAGCTTCTTCGTCTCGACTGATACATATAGGTATATGACATAGCAAGAAAGAGAATTTTTTAAAGTTATATTATTTCAGCAAATTGTTGATGAATGTTCCCTTTAAGAAATGTTTGAGTTTAACGAACATTTTCTAGGTCTTATAAAAAAATTATTTTACTCAAAGTATTTGCTAAAGTATGTTTAATTAGTTATTTAATTAGTTACTCACTCGACTATTCACTTCATGCTTTCTAAAATGTTCTAACTTTTTATGTAGAGATCGTGGAACTGGTACCTGACTCCATTTGCTAATTGCTAGTGGCATAGTTTTGAGTCTCCTTTCAATATGTATTGTTTTGAGTTAGTCTTTTGGGTTCAACATAAGCTTGAAAGTTTTGACTATAGGTTGTTCGAGTCTGTTAGTTTTAACTCTGATGTTGGTTAGTTGTATATATGTCTATGTCAGACCCGTGATGTTTTCTATTATGTAAGTGTGGGCTACACTACAGTTCTGTTGTGTTGTTTATAGTTGAATGTATTTTATGTTTTTTTTTGTGTTATTAGATTTTAGGTAAAAGTAAGTTTATGGTCAGTAGGTATCACTGGGGAAAGTGATTGGTATCTGTTGACTAGTTACACCATCTTTTGGGCTAAGGGTAGAAAGTCTGAGAGAGGGTATGACATACCCACCTCTTCAAGCGTACGAATGGTGGTCCATTCACACGTTGATCTCCTTTTGGTAAGAATGGAGTTCTTTTTATATGTGAATTTAGGCGGAAAATCTAGTCTTCTGAGCATGTTAGTGTCAAAAGTTGCATTTGTTATCAAGTCACATCAACTCCATCTACCATTTTTGTCTTTTAGTGAACCTCTTAGCACTGATATGGTTTTTTTGTCTAATCTACGTGTGAGTTCCTCTACGATTCGCTAGCTTATTCTTTTGTTCTTTAGCCTGCGTTAAACACTAAATACAGGGTAAAGCAGGCATAACACTTATGTAAAGTGAATTTCTAAATATTTATAAATTTACAACATAAGTGACGCATTTTGATACATTTCTGATGGATTTTTAGTTCCATTATTTTATCTAGAAGTTCATACTAACTTGTATTTCTCCAAGTTATCACATATCCTTTACTTGTTGTGTGATCTGGTATTAGAAGACGTGTTATGCAAAAAAGAATTGATGAAACTTGCATAAATGTGTTAGAGCTGGAACTTGACAAAAGAGTGTGTGGTAAACGTTTAACCTGAGGAAAGGGTACAAATATATATGGTATGTTTGGATTACATTTTCAAATGTTTAATTTCAAAAATAAGTTATTTTGAAAAAAATCAAAGTGTTTTGAATCTACTTAAAACTATATTTTTAAGTATATTTTAAATAATTTATTACCAAAGTGAGTTTAAACAAAAATGAGTTTCTTGAAAAATATTTTTTCTTAAGTCAATCCAAACGGACCTGTAATTAGATAAGCAGAATGATTATGTATTGTGATTATAAGATGAATGATTATTAATGTGCTTCTACTTGATATGAGCCTTATGCTTGATTTAAAAAGAAATTATTTTCCATGCAATTTGTAAATGTTTCATGACGAAATTTGAATTATGTTAATTGCCTAACGCATTGAAATGAATTGATTTAAACTTCATATTTTATTATTGCAACACAAAGTGACCTTTGAGTTTGTGTATGGTTATTTTGAAGGGAACCTTACATCAAGTATTGAATGTACTTGGTTATTAAAATATCAATGTAGTCTTCTTATTTCATTTGAGTTTATATCCTACATTTAAGCTTGTTGATTGTATTTAATCCACTTACTAAGCAGTGGTTTGTTATCTCGTGAAGAGTGGACAACGATGTTGTATGTGGACTTAGTCATTTCGCATTTGTATAGTACAATTACAATACATCACTAAGTAGGTTCATTGCGATTAAGATGCTCACCATATCTTTCTGTATTGTGTGATTAATTCTAAGCGATAAGTCATGGGACACAATCATGGCATGTAAAATACTCACTATATCCCTCTTCATCGCGTAATAGCTAAGTCCTTATTGATTGCAAGTTTTCCTACTGTTAGCCCAAGTACAAGCAAAATAATAGGTTTACTTGCGTGATACATGGTCGAACATAGGGAATTGATTCAATTATTTAGTTCTAGGAATTACTTCTCATTTAGACGATGTGAAAGAATTAAAGAATAATAAATGTAAGAAATATTAAACTAAACTTAATGACTAAACTAAGCAGCGAGAGTCTATAAATAGGGATAAGAAAATGATATGGTGATGCAAACTAACTTGTGTCAGAGATATAAAGGAAGGAATGTCTATGTGTGATCATGCAAATAAGTAACAAGATAATCTTGATACGATGTAACTCATGAAACTATACTTATGATTAAGGCTTGCTTCTCCCGAAGTCATTATATGCCACATATGGTCTTTTTTCAGTGATCCATATGACTAAGTACGAATTTGCGAATTATATCTAGAAGTGATTACTTATAAATCGTATAGGATTTCGCGTTTAAGTACTGCAACCTCTAAGTGCCCACTATCCACAAGTGTTCTCCTTCAGGGATACAAATGTTTGAAATGATCTCGCAAGGGTAGTTGGCAAATTACGTGGGTCAAACGATGAGAATAGCTCAATTAATGCGATAAGACTTATAAGTAACATTCCTTATCAAGAACTTATCATCTACCTAAGCTACAAATAACACATTGATTGGTGGAGAGTAAAGGAATTTTGGATTGAAAAGGCATAAACCTATAACATATACAAAGAATGTAGGTTGTAGGCCACGAAAGATGTGCACAGTACATATTACAAAGAATACAAAAATGGAAGACAGAACAATGAAACAATGTTACAAGTTAGAAAGCAAAGACGAATGACCTTTTTCTCCACTCAAGCTTCGAGCTCTCTCTCTCTAACAGCATGGTCGTAGTAGAATAAGGATGAACTCGTTACAATTATAGTTCATCGAGACTTTCTTTCACAATCTATTAAGACCTCTAACTGGCCCATGCAGACCTCCCCTCTTCTTGGTGAGGATGAGGTACTTTTATAGATAGCTTTGGGTGGAAAACTTTTATTCCTCTAAGACTGTCAGTGCTAACTTTGGTCCTATGAAGTCAAATCACTCTAACTACCATTTTTGTCTTCTAGTGAGCTTTCATCGCATGATGACGTAGGTCCTCGCTTCGAGATGTTATTCACCATGGAGTTTCCATTGTATTGGCTACACACGAGATGTCCTCAATGATTTGCTCCTTTCTTCTTGTCCATTTACCTTGTGTTTAAACATGAAAATCACATAAAATAGACATGATACCTCTATAAGATGTATTTCTGAATACCTATGTATTTACAACACAAGTCACACGCTTTGATCATCTTCTTAGACGTTTTGACCTCATTATTCTGATAAGAGAGGTTATAATAATGGGTATTTATACACGTTATCAAAGAGACTCATGTAAAATGTCTAGGCGGTCACGTCTCCACTTGGTTGCATATAATGACTTTGGGGCTGAAAGTGAAAAATTGTATCAGAGCATAAGTTATTAAGAAAAATCTTAGAAGTCATGCATATAGATAGTCATATGATAGTGTGAAAGTCTAATGTAATGATGCGTTATAGGGGTAATGGCACCACGAGGAAGGCCAAGCAAGGGAGGCAAGTAGCAGCAAATGTTTCAACTACTAGGAGCGCTAATAGAGCGCAAGGATCAGATGAGATTCTAGTAACCCACATAAGACCACTGGACAAAACATAGAGGAAAACATGTTTAATTGCTCAGAGAGTAGGTGATCATCTTATGCATACAATCTCTAATGTGGACAAGTGGTTTAGCATTGAGAGGTTAAAAGCGTTGGCAGCAACGACCATTGAAGGAACCATTGATCCAACTGATGTAGAGAAGTGGTTGAGTTTAGTTATGAAATGTTTTGGGGTGATAGACTACCCTGAGGAAAGAAAACTGAAATTAGCAACATTTTTGTTGAAAGACAGTGTTGAACACCGGTGGACTCTCCATGCAGCGAGAGCAGGCGGAGTAAATTTTGCTACATGGAAGGAGTTCAAAAAATCATCGTTGTTAGAAGATTTACTTAATTATTTTTATACATTCTTCTAGCAAATTGAACACTAGATTAAGTACGTGAATTGGTTTTGCGACTCTCATCGACTTAATTATACTTCATTAGTTCACCATTTAAGGATCTATTTCTGCCACTTGCAATGTGAGTAGACTAAGTTATGCAATAAAAAGTGCTATCTTTTCCTTTAGGTGAGGACCATGTTATAAAAGGTACACTTCCTTACTAAGCGTTAATGTTTCTTCTAATTTTTCATTGAGCACAAGTTTTCCTCACACTTGTCTAAGTGTAAGTAAAGCGAGAGATTTTTCTAGATAAGCCAGGGTTGAACACAGGGAATTTCTATCAAACTTAGTTATAAAGCCTACTTTTAATTCCAAGCGGTATAAATTTTATACAGAATAAATATAAAATTATACTAATCTAAATATATATAAAAAGGATTCTGTAATAGGTGAATGAAACGGAATGATTATCGAATGTGAACTAACTTCCATGTAGAAAAGAGAAGGAAAGTATCTGCATTATAGGTGATTTAAGCCATACTAGAAGTCTTTGATGCGATGTAGATCATAAAACAATTTTCTATTTAAGGCGAGCAACCTATCGGTGTTAAAACACCACGCTTGTTCTTTTTTCGAGACACAAATGGTAATAATATATCAAGCAATATAGATGTAACGACCCAACTCTTTATGCTCAGCTGAGGTCATCACCATTTAAAAGTCAATAAAGACTTTTTATTTAAAATAAAAGAAATACTAAATTTAAAGAAAACGTTTCAAATATTCATTCAAAATCACAAATAAATAAAATCTGTGAAAAAAATTATAAATAAATATATTATTTTGGGCCCTATTTAAAATAAAAAGAAATATCTCAAATTAAACATAAGTTCTGAAATAAATTTTCTAAAAATTAAATATTGAAAACATAATTAGAATGTGGAAGAAGACATAAACGGTTCCCTATGGCGAGCTACAGTCACTTCTCATCATTCGCCAACTTGCCTATACCTCTACCATAGCCTGTAAAATTAAACATAGAAAATAGTGAGTATAAATTTATACTCTGTAAGGGACCCACTATTAGTCCCGCTAAGTGTCTGTTAAATTTCTGTTAGAGTCCTGTAAGAAGGTACCATCTAACTATTGTGCTCCCAAAGGCACGCTATCTAGTGATCCCCTAAGGACACAACTAGGCTCTTGGTGACCCCAAAGGAAACACCGTAAAAGAGAGTCGGGCTGTAAGTGATCCCGTTAAATCACACATAAAACTGGCCATAGAGGCATAAATAAATGTGATCTCGTGGAGCACCCATATGGTACGACTCTAACAGTAAATCTAACAAAACATCATAGCCTATATAAATACATCATAACATAAATGTTATAGCTCAATCAAACATAACTCAATTATATTCTGTTTAATCATAGCATGCCTCAATTACATTGTATCACGGTTACAATGTCTCAGTCATACATCTCTTAACTATATTAATACATGATACCAAACATGCATGCAACTTTAATGTGGGGATCCAGTAGGAAAATACCTTACCTAGAGATTTCTAGAGATTTGCTTAAAGAATAATTTCTTGGTTGACAGTCAAATTCCCAATTACAATCCTAAACATAAACACATAAACAAAATTAATAATTTTGTCAACTATCACCCATCTGTTTAATTAGACATCCAAACTTACCCCAAAACTAAGGTTGAATCCAACACAAACTTAAATGGGAAATTGTACAGTTCCAATCTTTCAACAAAATAGTCAACCTTCAAGTAAAAATAATATTCCATCTTAAATCCATAACTTAACTCGTTTGGGAAAAAATAATGAGACTACCAAACCCAATCAAAACTAAGCAAATATCACAAAGAAGTGGCTAAAAATAGGGAATGGCTCTACAAGGGCAGTCAACTCGGGCACACGGGTTGTGGAAGAGGATCGGCTTGGATTGCTTGCACGCACGCGGCTTAAAGACATGTGGCTTGATCGTGAAGAAATGGCTCGTGGAACTTACGGCGCGAACAAGGTTGAAGCTGGCAGACGCAGATGGCTAACAACGAAGAAGATTAGCTCAGGTTTGTGAACTTTGCGGTTGGCTTGGCTTCGTCGGATGGTGGGAGCAATGAAGGGATGAGACGTGAGGCTTGTCAGAACAAAGATGCTTACGAAACTTTGGCAGTGGAGGCATCGACGTGTGTTTTGACTTGGCTTTGATAGATAACCCGTGACTTGGCTGGCTTTGAACGAGGTGGGCGGCTTGCAGAGGTCTTTGATGAGTGGAGTTTTTTGGCAAGGGCAAGAAATCTAGTGGCTAGGGTTTGAGAGTAAAGAAGGAATGGGGAAGAAGATGAAGTGCATACATTTCAATATCCTTTTAAAATAAAAAATAATGATAATAAATATCATTATTAATTTTATTTCTTTTTTTATATATAACCCAATCAACTTTTTCTTCTCCCTCTTTATTAATTATCCAATTGAATCATCTCCTTTTTAACTTCCCGAAAATCTAATATCTTTTCAAAATAATTATATTTTTCATAATATAATTATTTTTCTTTCCCTCCAAATATCTTTCCTTAAAATACTAATCATTTACAATTGTTTCTCTTTAATAATTATATTATCCCCATAATATAATTATTTTTTTTACATTTCATAACTTTATATATATAAATATATGTATAAACAACCAATATCCTTAAATCTCACCAAATCTAATTATCAACATCATTCAACCTTTATCAAAACCATACAATATAATTAAATTTCAAAATTTAATAATTAATCAAATATTCTTTCCATAAATATTTAATTAATCCTAATCTCCACAAAACAAACAAAACTTCCAATTATCTAAAATAACACCCAAATAAATCCAAGATAAATAAAAATAAAAATTTCTTTAAATTTTGGGTGTTACAATATACCTAGGTTTCTTTACATATAAGACTCACATTGTGTCTCTATTTATGGCAAGAAATCTCTCAATGCATAAACACCACACATGTTCTCGTTTTAAGATATAAATGATTGGAGGCACAATGTCAGGACGAAGTTTGTTTCCAAACTCCCTTCTACACGTGTTTAGTGAGGTCCTTGCTACTTACTCTCTCAAGTAGTTGGTGACAAGCACTAATCAAGTGATTGAGTTAAACTTAGGCTATACACAATGAGTCTTGTATTTCAAGAACCCTTATCAAGCACGTAATACATACGTAAACTACTTAGGACACTTCAACAAGATGAATAGTAAAGAGATGAAAGACAGATAGTAGATAAAACATGCATTGTATTGATAACGTAGGCCTTTCAGCCATAAGAATAAGAACATCCATACAACACATTATAAAATGAAAAAATGGAAAAATGGAAAGTAAAGAGATGTGTCAAGCCATAGAATGCATTGTCATGTATTCCTTGGCTCTTTTACAAGTTAGGAGAATTGTAGCTGAGCTTCTCTCTTTTTAATCTCTCTAAGCTCTCACTCAGATATTGACCGAAGAAGAGGTGAAGTAAGAACCACTACTACAGATGGTAAAGGACTCTAAAACTCAACATTTCATCGGCCTTCCTAAGCGATGGCCTCATCTCTCTTTCTTTTTTTTTTTTTTTTTGTTCATGGTAGAGTTAGAGTCTTTTATAGGCATACTTAGGTGAGAAATTAATTATGTTATCTTGCACATCCGTCCTTGCATATGGATGTCAGTGCAAAAATTAACCATTTCTTATCACATCAACTCCAACCATCACTCTTGTCTTCTAGTGATGAGTGGTGTTTATCTATAGGAGTAAGGACTTTTGGTTCATGTTTGAAGTTTCCAAATTATTCTAGGTGGTACATCACCGAGCATGTTCACCACATGCAAGGTACTCACTATGTCTCTCTGTATCGCATGATTGATTCTACACGATAAGTCATTAGCCATGATCATTGCATTCGAAGCACTTATAATGTACCTCTTTATCGCATGAATACTAAGTCCATATTACGTGCAAGTTTTCATTCTGCTTGTCTAAGTGCAAGCAAAACAATAGGTTTACCTAAATGATCTAAGGTCAAACACAGGAAATCAATATCAAATCTTAGTGCTAGAGTCTACCTCTCAATTATGCTAGCCAAGCAATGAGAATAGCTCAACTATAAATAACACATTGACTGATGGAAAGTAAAGAAATGGTGGATTGAACAGGTATAAACATGTAATGTATAAGAAAGAATATAGGCCTTCGGCCCTTGTACGATATGAATAATATAATATTACAAATGAATACAAAAATGGAAGATAAACAGAAGAGAAATGAGTACAAGTTAGAGGGAAATGAAAAATGGAACCTTTGTCACTCAGACTCTAAGCTTCCACTTACAATATGACCAAAGAAGGTGAAGGAAAGCACTCTTTATAGACGATGAAAAGGCTATTCCCTTCAGCCCCTCTTTAGGTTTTAGCTCATTAAGGCCTCTTCTAAATTTTGGCCCATTCAAACACACCTATCTTGGTGGTGGTGAAGTCCTCTTATAGGAACCTTTGGTGGGAAACTTCTATGCTTCTGAGCATATCACCACTGATTACAGCCTTGCCAAGTCAAATCAACTCTAACTATCATTCTTATCTTCTAGTGAACCTTTCTCGTGTGATGACATGGTTCTTTGCCTAGAAATGGTACTCGCTAGACGGGGTTCTGATCCCATAATGCTTTCACGATCTCCTCTATGATTCACTAGTTCATTCCTTCTTATTAATCATGCCTTGAGATACTAAAAACAGGGTAAAAGTAGACATGGGAATTTATATAAAATATATTACGAAGTATTTATGCAATTTAAGTACAAACTATGCGTTTTGATATACTTTTTCCTAATTTCGACCTCATTATTCTAATAAAAGAGGCTAGAATAACGTGTATTTCTACACGTTAAACAATGAGTTGGCATCTCGCCTTGTAATTTGAATCGTCAGGCTGTTTACATATTATTGCGTTCTTTTGCGCGATTCTTGTCGTGATTCACTTCTTTTCTTCTTTTCGCCATCTTGCGTGTAAAAACACTTGAAATGTACAGTTAATCAGGCATAATAACTTATGTTAGATGTATTTTCTTAATGTTATATATTTGCATTAAAGGCTATGCGTTTTGGTTCTTTATCTTGTTTTTTTGATGATTTCATTGTTTTACCTAAAAATCCCACAATAACTTGTATTTCTAAAACCTATCACGTTTTGGGACAAGTTCTATCCTCATTCCTTTTGCGACGTAAAGAGTAATGAATTTATAAGTTTAATTCAAGGCTACACTACCGTCATAGAGTATGAGAAAACCTTTAGTGGATTGGCTAAGTACGCCTTATCCTTCGTAATTGATCAAACAGACAAATGCAATTCTTCGTAATTGATCAAACAGACAAATGCAAGTGTTTTAACAGTCAAGAAGTATTATTCTTGAACATTTTACTATTCTTGACGATTTTAAAACCATCATTGAAGCCAGCAACAAAAAAGTCAAAGTTCATGACAGTTATTAAGCGTCAAGAATAATAAACATTGACAGTTTATAAACGCCATGTATGCAAATGTTCATGACTTGTAAAATCGTCATGTATGTTGTTAACAACATTTAAAAAAGTCAAGAATATACTTTTCTATGACATTTGAAAAACATCAAGAATATACTTTTTATGACATTTGAAAAACGTCAAGAATATACTTGTGTATGAAATTAGAAAAATGTCAATAATATACTTATTTATGATATTTAGAAAACCTAAACCATGTTTCAGATCTTCTTAAAAATTGTAATTCGGTTATATTTTTGTTCTTATATTACCCTTGTAACCCTTGTAGTGTGGTCCAACAATCTTAATTTAAGAAGCTTGAAACTCAATGTTCATGCGTGAACTTGGCTTCAAATACGAACTTGAATTTCCCAACATAAACCAAAATACAACAATGTCAAGGTAAAATGGATTTACATAGCAACATTTTATCAAATTGTTTCATTCTTTATGCCATTAAAGAATTGGATAAAACAACGAAGAATGCCAAAAACACTTACTGAATTATCATGATCCATTCGGTCATACTTTTAAACAAATCTTAAACATTAGAAGCATAATATAAAATTGTTGAAACAAGTTCGGACAAGCATGAAAAGCATGATATAAGTTATAGCAAATCTTAAGCAGAAAATGAGTCCAAGCATGTAGGTTTGTCCAAAGTAATAAAAACCATAGGAAATGGTGTAAAACTATCTTCATAAGAACAAAACTACAACCACCACACCTTTAAGTAAATAATACAAGACAACAATAGAGATAGTAGACGCTCTTAGGAGAAAGCTTGATCATTTTCCTGATATGTGCAACTGCTTAGACCTTTGTCATATATTTCCGTGCTTTCTCTTAAGCCTCCTTACATACTTTTCTTCATCCACTAGCATTCACAAGCCCCCATTTTCAAAAGTAAGAACATATACCCAAAATAAGAGGACGAAATCAAAGAAGTACATCTCAATTTGCACATAATAGTGGATGATAAGAATAACACTATTCCAATATAAATTTTAAATTTGAAGCAGAAACAAAAACCCATGTAAAGCAACCTGTTGAGCTTTAAGGATTTGAAAAAAACTAAGATTTTCAAATATTGGCTTGATCTATGAGAAAAAAACACATGAACAACCATTTACCGAAAACATATGATAAATTTTTAACTTATGCACTTAAAATTAAGATACAAAATATAAAAATTTTCCAAAACACAAGAGTGAAAATCCCAAAGTACGCAAGGCAAAAACAAAGAAAAAATGAATTGTTCTTTTCCTACTTTAGCAGTGAATTCTTTATATAATTAACTATTCTTTAGGTATTATTTTACTTGACTTGATCCCTTATTTATAATTATCAAAATTTCTAGTCATTGATTAGGTTCTCTATCATTAACGTCATTTAATCTTACTTTTGCTTTATTGTAAACCTCAAACTCCAAGAATCTTGAGTTTTTCAGAGAGTTTGAAAGGTAAGTTTCAAATGAAGTTAAGGTGGAAAAGCAAGCTTGAGAAGTGTCATTGTAAGTATGTCATGGTAGGTGGGAAGAAGAAAACCTAAGAAGGAATGATTTAAGAGTTAAAGACATTAGGTTAAAAAGTGAAAACTTTGGCAAACTCCATGAAGTAGGCATTTTGGACTTGGTTGGCAGCCAACGGAGGAGCAAATAACAACTAAGAAGAAATGAGCTAGGCGACAAGTTTGTGTGTGTGGTCAAGAAGGATAGGAAAACCTCTAGGAAATGTGCTAGGCATTTAGACTAAGTGAAAAGACATATCTATAGAGGTTAGCTTGGGTGTTTAGGCTTGATGAATAAGCTTGCTTAAAGGATAGTGTGGCATTGAGAGGTTATGGTGGAGGGAATTGCAATACAAAAAGAGAATTGTTGCTTTGTCAAGTGCGGTTAGTAAGGCATTTCCAAAGGCTCAAGGCATTTTGGTTGGGCATTTCAAGTGAGGCCAGGTGAGATGCAGAAGAGTTAGAGTTGGTAAAGTGCTTTATAGGTATCATGTACATGCTTAGGTTAAATTTTGACAAGAAGAAGGTGTCAAGAATTTTTCATTCAAGATTCATTATAAATACATCCATTCATATTGAAGTTTCTCTCAAATTACTCATGAATTTTTGCTAAAAATGGTTCCAAAAGTTTTGAATTTGAGTTTATTTTCTAGGTTGAGGCTTCTGGTTAATTTTGAAGAGAGAAAAGTTGAGTTTGAGTTGAAAGAAGAGAGAAAGATCACTTTCAGAGGAATTCTAAGCAATATTCACTTCAAGGTGGCAACAGAACGTAATCCATAGAGGTTTTGATTGAAAGTTTGAGGTAAGTAAGTTAAGACATTTTTTAGCAACTTTGTAGAAGGATATATTTTCATTTGAGTTCAGGATTTGAAGATATCAACCCTTAAAGTGAAAGTAAGTTTCTAGCTGCAATAATTGATGTGTTGGGCAGTGTTGGTGGTTAGCCAATTATCAGGGTTTGGTAGGTGAATCGGGCGTGGATTTTAAGTTAAAGGAGGTTAGCAAGTTACTGATGAGCTTGTTGGACGCATAGCCCATGTAAGGCCTGCCACACGCGTGAAGAAGGACCAAGCGAGACGCAAGGCCTTGTGAGCGCGTGCCAGACCTTTTCGCTCACCCTCTGTGCGCCAGCCATGCCAACATTTGGTTTGGGCTACTTTTGGTGTTTTAGGAATTTTAAGTAACGTTTTGATATTTTTATATTTAAAGAGAATTAAAATAGAATTATTTTCCATTATTATAGGTCAATAGGAGATCGGGCCAGTTTATAGGTTGAGTGTTTAAGCTGCCATCTATGAGTGACAAAGTGATTTCTAAATGATGTTTCTAAATATTTACAAGCTTACTTATTTAGGAAATAATTCCAAAGAATGAGTTTAGCGATGTTTAGCAAAGCATGTATATATTGAGAAATTGCTGATGATATTTGCAAGCAATGTTTTATAATTACGCTTTAAGCACCTGAACAGGTTTATTTAATGTTTTAAAAAGTTGTTGTAAAAGGATAGGTTTATTTAGAATGGATTTTACGCTTGAAAATCATGTTTGCTCTATATACTAAGTTTTCAACAGTCAATGTGCACGGAGTTCCAGAGGTATAGGGCTATGCTAACAACTTAGTCGCTACCATCGAGTTAAGGCAAGATAGTATGATCAGCGCTGCTATCTTAACCGAATTGAGACATGACATCGTCATGATTGAGTTTAGGCATGATATAATCATTATCGAGATATTAGGCATGGTAGGTTGAGCTAGTTAGTATTGTGACCGAGTTTTCAAAGTATAGAACTAACAGAGATTTGTTTTACAAAGAAAAAGTGCTTCTAAAAGATAAAGAGATATTTCCAAAGATGGAAAGAGTTTTAAAAGATTTTATTCTTATGATTTATTGAATGATTTAAGGAAAAGAATGAAGTTATTTTAAAAGGTGTGTTTTATTAAAATTATCATTCATTGGGCTTTTTAGTTCACCCTTTCCAAATGTTTTTTCACTTTCCAAGTAAAGATCTTGATCTAAGAGCCCGATCGTTGTCTCCAGTCTGTTGTGCAAAATTGAAAATAGTTTTGTTGTTGTTGGTCAATACTTAGGTTTACTTTTGTGTTGTACATAAGTTAGGGTTAAGTTCAATTCTTAGCTTCTGTTTATCTAAGAGTATAGTATGTAATCAATGACGTTTAACTTTAACGTATTTTCAAGTAATGTAAAGAAGTTTGTTTAATTTGTGTTCATCTTGTTCATCTGCTACATAAGTTTTATTTTACTCAAGATGAAGTTTTCCAAAAGGTTTAGAAGTCAGGGTATGGTATTGTTCTGAAGGAAAATGTCGGTTAACTTCACGCTGTCTCTTTGGTCGAGAGTACGTGATCCTAGAAGGGTGTGACATTTACTCTCTCATTCATCAATAAGCTAATTTGCAATGAGTGAAGTATCTGTGATTTATCTTATTTGCCACAAAGGCTGTTTGGAAAGCAGAAAACAAAAGACAGTCATTCTAAAGAACATGAATACAAATACCCAATTGGCAACCAAAATTAACCAATAAAAAACACGATGAGAGGTAAACAATGCAGTAATTTACCATTATAATTGAAGATCAAAATCAAACAAAAAACAATAAACTCTAGACCAACAAGCACATAAGCAACAAAACCCCAAACCTCACTAATGTGGCATTTATACGAACACCTAGAATGCATTTTTATATTTCAAATTTAAGAAGAAATGGGTAATAAAAAAATGTAAAGGGTTCTATATA
>JBBPDI010076319.1:0-13940 GCA_037974545.1 Cucumis variabilis | reverse complement strand
AATTAAATTATGAATATCACAATCGTGGTAGAATTTACCCAATTAAATTATGAATATCACAATCGTGGTAGAATTTACCCAATTAAATTATGAATATCACAATCGTGGTAGAATTTAAATGGTCGAAATTTCTTGCTCAACAGATGTCCTTTTTTGAGATTCGTGCGCATGTATGGGTGGATGAATCTTGAAAAATAATTTGTAGTATTTGATTCTTTATCTTCATGAGAATATAGCCTAGGTTTTTTTAGGTTGAAATTTTGTTGGCTTGACAAATTTTACTCCAAGTAGGCAAATGATGGATTTTAATCTTTACCCCCTTGCTCGAGAGTGGACTTTAATTTGAACTAAAGAAGAATATATTCACTCCACTTTAATTACAAATTGAATTTTGAGTAGCATCCCAAATACTAATTTTTTCAAAGTTCAAACGTATTCAATTCTTCGTGCAAATTTGAAGTATAATTTTAACTTAATTATTGTTTTTTACTTTCACTTTGATTTCAATCAGAAATTTGACTTCTCCAAGATTTTTCTTGCCTTAAAATTTGATTTGGTGAAGCTTGGAGTCTGTTCCTAATTTGGCTTGAGGCAACACTTGAATAATAACGTCAAAGATTTTGACTTTTGGGTAAATTTTGGTTTGTGCCCTGGAATTTATCTTGATTGAAAATATGATTCCAATCTTGTTCCAATTCTTAGTTTTCGGCATAAAATTGATTTAAGGGAAAAAAGAAAGACTATATTTGTTAAACCATCCACAAATATTGGAGGAATTTGTTGAGATATCTCAAATATTTGATCAAAATTTCATTTCATTTGAGGTATTTCTTTAAATTGGAATCTACATCTCGTGAATTCATCACTTCTTCTCATGCTTTCCTTAAAAAAATGCTAATGTTTTATTCTTTAGAGATTGATTTTTTTTCATCTCCTTCCTTTTTGCTTATCTTTTTTTTTCTTTTCTTTTTCTTTCTTTTTTCACTGCTATTTTTTTAAATTAGCAGTGACTATGTAAGTCTGTCAGTCGGGATAAGCTTCTAATTCTGTTGTTGTGACCATTTGTAAGACTAAAATCTATCGTTTGCTTTGGCACATGATATGTCGTTGGTCGATGTTGTCTCATTTTCTTTTCGTTGGTGGTGCTGCCTATTTTCTCGGCTATTTGGCTTTGGTTAGAGTGTGAGGGAGAGAGGAATAGAACAATGGAGAGGGAGAAGAAAAATGGGGAGCGGCGGAAGGAGGAGGAAGAAGAAGGGAAAGATTAGATGAAGAAGAGGAGAGAAAAAAAAAAGAAAAAGAAAAGGTGAGGGGTTGGGGCGGAGGGCGGTGATTGATGGAAGGAAAGAAAAATGAGATTTCATTTACGTTTTCTCTTTTCTTTGTTTTTTGAATTTTATAAAGAAAACTTTTTTTTTTTTTAATTTCAAGCGTTCTTTTTATTTTTATTTTCAATTATTTTTTTCTTTTTCTTTTTTATTTTTCTCTTCAATTTTTTTTGTTTTTTATTTATTTTATTATTTTTCCTTTTTCCTTTTTTTTTCCTTTTTCCTTTTTTTATTATTTTTTTAAAACCATTTTCTACCTTTTCTTTCAACCTAATAGCCAGGCAAGAAAGGAGGATCTTGAGCTTCCAATAAAAAGCACCGCCTCACCTGATGCTAACTTTACAAGGTTAGCAACAAGGACCCCTACAAGATTTGCAAAAGGAATTCGAGTCCTTGGGCAAAGAAGTAAAGGAAAAGAGTGAGAGACAAAGGGGAGGGGAGGATGTGGCTGAGGAGTTTGAGAAAGAAGTGAGTAAAAATACTCTGTCAAAGGAGAAAGTGCCTGAAGAAAAGATCCTAGCGCATTGAAGGATGCTCTTGTAGGCACAAGTAGAGTTGGGGCAAACTGGAAAGTTGGGACTTCATTACCATCCACATGGCGATAAACAAAAGAGGTGATGAGGAGACAAACAAGAAGAGGAGGAAGCCTTATGAGCAAAGAAAAGACAATCATTTAAGACTAAGGACTTCAGTGATGTCTTGTCGCTGCCCACCGCCTTGGCCTCTACTTCATTAGAAAGGCCTCCAAGGACAAATCACTCAAACTCCTCGCAACCTCGTTCACCGTCTCTTCCAAGTAATCTCTTTTCGTATATTCCAAACCTCAGCAAATTCGAAGTAGCACAATGATTTGGCCTCAAAAGGGAGGATAACTTCACTAGTTCCTTAATCAAGAAACATCCTTTTGCCGCCTAAAATAAAAAAGGATTTGCTAAGCGTCCCAACAGTAAGCTTATTTTTATTTATTTATGTCTGCTACAACGCAAGTAACAACTTTTAATGTAACCTTTAAGCGTTTAATCTTTCTTGTTGAAAGTATGGTTTATTAAGGTGATGCAACCTTATTTAGAAAATATATATGTGGTTTATTAAGGTGAGCAAGCTTTACCTCAAACCAACTTTTGCAAAAACTTTCCTAAAACTTTCCTAAAGACTAATCTTATCATTCACTTTCAGTAATGAGGTCTTTGCTCATCTCTAAATTTAGGGGTGCGCGAAGTTTGTATTAGGATTTTGAAAAATCTTCGAAGAATTCGAGCTGGCCTCTCCTTCTTGAGACCTTTTCGAGTTGCTTTCTTGGATTGAGCCAAGTTTACCAAATTTCTTACTTTTTGGTAAGTTTTTTATGGGTTTAGGTATACCCATCAAATGATAATTGTTGGTTTGAGATAAATTCACAATTTGATTAAGTTGGGTTATTTACTTGACGGTTGACTAATTTTTGTTATAGGATTTGAGTTGTGCAATTTTCCATTCAAGGTTGTTTTGATTTCAACCTTAGTCTTGGGGTAAGTTTGGATGCTTAATTAAATTTGGGTGACTGGTTGGGAAAATTAATAACTTTGATTTTGTTATGTTTAGGATTGGTTCTTTGGGGAAGTTGGTTGTTTGACTGCTTCTGTTAGAAATAAATTTTGTTAACCAAACCTCCAGGTAAGACAATTATCAGCATATGCCTAAGTTGCCTACAATTGCATTGCATGTATGTTTTCCCTTATTATGCATTAACGTAGCTATAATGCATAACGTGACTGTAGGGATGATTGATATTGATAGCTACATAGATATGTTATGACCATGATATGTTATGAATAGGATATGCTATGAATGAGATGTACTATGATTGAGATATGATATTTATGATATGCTATATGCATACGCTATTGTGTTCTATTAGCTTTATCTGTTAGAGTCTACCATATGAGTGTTCCTTAAGATCACCACCTATTTATGCCTTTGTGGCCAACTTTTATGATTGATTAGACAGGGTGACTAATTGCCCGTCTCCTTACGGTGTTCCTTCGGGTTCACCGAGAGCCAGTTGTGTCCCTACGGGATCAATAAATAGCGCACTTTTGGGAGCATGATAGTTATGCGGTACTTTCTTATAGGACCCTAACAGAAAGTGAACAGACACGTAGCGAGACTAGTAGTGGTTCCCTTACTGAGTATATGTTTATACTCACTCTTTCTATGTTTAAATTTTTCAAGGAAAGGTAGAGGTAGAGGAAACCTGGTGAATGACAAAAAATGACCATAGTTCGTCATAGGGGAAAGTTTATGTTTTCTTCCGCATTTATGTTTTCCAGTATTTGATTTACATTATTTTATTTCAAAACTCATGAGTACTCTTATGATATTTCTTTTTATTTTAAATAAGGCTCGAACTAGTGTTTTATTTATTATTATTTTTCTTTACATACTTTATTTATAATTTATAAATGAACATTTGAAGTGTTTCCTTTAAAATTTAGTATTTTATTTTATTTTAAATAAAAAAGTTTTTATTTGTTTTAGTAGTAATGACCTCAGCTTAGTATAAAGAGTTAGGTCGTTACATTTGGTATCAGAGCCTCAGTTTTTAGATTCTGTAGACTGACTTACGATGTAAGTCATTGATTTTTATCTCTATGGCTAATACAGTCCTTCGTCACTTGCCAGGTATGTTTTATGGTATAAGTTTATGATTTTGCATATATGACTTTCTCTGAACTAAACTAGATAAGTATAATTGTTGTGATTAGATTTGTTGTAAAAGACTTTTGGTGGTGGAATTTAGGAAAAATGTCGCCATGCAGAGGTGTTCATAGAGGTGGTAGAAAAGGCAGAGGAGCTAGACGTAACCAGCTTGAAGGACAACCTGTTGTACAAGCTGTCGACCCTACTACACCTGTCACTCATGCAGACCTTACTGTCATGGAGCAAAGGTACAGAGATTTGTTGTTTAAAGCGTTGGTACAACGTCAGCCTGTTCAGCAGACCTAGACAGCTCATGTTTAGACACTGGTTGCAGGTGTTCATGTCCCATTTGTAGGAGTTCAGGTCCTAGTTATAGCCCAGAACCTACCTGATATGTTTACAGCAGAAGCCAAGTAATTGAGGGATTTTAGGAAGTATAACCCTTAAAATTTTGATGGATCCTTGGCAGACCCCACCAATGCGCAGATGTGGTTAAGTTCAGTGGACACTATCTTTCGTTACATGAAGTGCCCCAGTGACCAGAAAGTTCAATGTGTTGTGTTCTTAATAATTGATAGAGGTAGAGTCCGATTGGAGTCGATAAAGAGGATTTTAGGTGGAGATATGCCAAATTCTTCTCCGCTACATTAAGAGATGCCAAGGACCATGAGTTCCTAAAGCTGGAGTATTATCAAAATTCGACATGTTATCCCAGTTTGCACTTGAGTTAGTTAGAGCTGAGGCTAGGAGAGCTGAAAAGTTTGTTAGAGGCCTTAAGTTAGAGATCCAGGATTTCATTCGAGTCCTTAGACTAGCTACCTAGGCTGATGCATTGCGCATTGCAATGGATATGAATTTGCACGAGAGGTTAGAGCTGGTCAAAGCTTCGAAGCAGGGGCCAACTTTAGGAAAGAAAAGGAAGGCCGAGCAGCAGCTTACAGTAGCACCACAGAGGAATTTAGATCATGTAGCACCATCGATAGTAAGTTGCTGAGGTAGTAAAACTTTGAAGGAATTACACATGTGTCTTAAGTGTGGAAGGCCTCATTCAGGTCATTGCCTAGCAGAGAGTGGAGTATGTTACAATTGTAGGCAACCTAGGCATATAGATAATAATTGTCCTTAGAAATCATTCGGGGTTGTCTCGAACTAGACTTCTCCATCCCAACAGAAAAGATTTTTGCCACTAATTAGCAGGAGACTGAGAAAGCTGACACAGTGGTGACAGTACGCTCCCAATCTTGGGGTACTTTGCTCTAGTAATATTTGACTCTAGGTCATCTCATTCTTTTATCTGTTTCTACTCCATTTAGAGAAATTATGATGTCGAAAGAAAAGATAAAAGCATGTTAAATAGAAATAACAAGCCATGTATTAGATGTAACTTTTTTAGTTTTAGTCATATGAGACTTTGATGTAATCTTATGCATGGATTGGCTATCTGCTAACCATGCAAGCATAATTTTCCCCCCCAAGGAGGTAGTTTTTAACCCTCATAAGGTGGCTAGTTTCAAGTATAAAAGGACAGAGACTGTAGTCCTACCCAAAGTTATCTCAGTCATGAAGGCCAGTAAGATGCTCAACCAGGGTACTTGGAGTATCTTGGCTAGTGTTATAAACACTAGAGAGCCCAAGGTATCCTTATTATCTGAACCAGTAGTAAGGGAATACCTCAATGTTTTTTCAGAAAAGCTTCCAGGACTTTCACCTCACAGAAAGGTTGATTTTGCTATTGAACTGGAATCAAGCACTGATCCCATATCAAGAGCTCCAAAAGAATGGAGCCAGCTAAGCTAAAGGAGCAGAAGGTCCAATTGAAGGAATTGCTGGACAATGGCTTTATTCGACCTAGTGTGTCACCTTGGGAAGCACCAATATTATTTATGAAGAAGAAAGATGGGTCATTGTGTCTTTGCATTGACTATAGAGAGCTCAATAAGGTGGCAGTCAAGAACAAATATTCGTTCCCCAGGATTGATGACTTGTTTGATCAGCTGTAGGGAGCTATTGCGTTCTCTAAGATTGATTTACAATCAGAATATCACTAGTTGAGAATTAAAGACAGTGATATTCTCAAGATTGCCTTTCGTTTCAGATATTGACATTACGAGTTTATTGTGATGTTTTTTGGCTTGACAAATGCTCCTGCTGTATTTATGGATTTGATGAACATGGTGTTTAAGGATTTCTTAGATTATAACTGAAGAACTTTTATCATAATTAATCAAGTACGGCTAAGCATTGACAACAAGACCTTGGTGTGGTAGACATGGTTGGAAATTCAAATCTACCAACCTAACACAAACTTTTAACACAAATATACCATGACCAATTATTAATATATTATTTATATTTTCTTTACCATTTAAAATATAAAAACATAATACCATAAATGCAACCAAAGCTAAATATTTTTCACTAAAAATGTTTGAATTAGACGGATAGTTTATTTAGATTGTCAAACTATTTTAGTTTTGCTAAAGAGTTTCTGTGAAAGGCTACATTTTTGTACCGATTTTGCTCCCGATAATTATTAATCCCCATTTTTGTACTTCTATATCCCCCCCTCCCCCCAAACCAAAAAAGTGTAGGATGAACCATTTATTATTTTGTGAGATTTTTTGCAACAAGCCATATCAAGGTTTTTATCCAAAGATTAACAATAACTTTACTTTTCACTAGATTTACAATGATGGATTAATCGTGGATGCACAAGAGTACATTATCTAAAGATTATGAGTTGGGTGTGGAAAACTTCATCAAATTTGGATTTTCTAATACAACTAGCTCTTACATTTGTTGTCCTTGTTTGAAATGTGAAAATTGTGAAAAACATAGTAGAAATGGTGTTAGAGATCACTTGTATGTTAGTGGTATTGATAAAGTTATAAAATTTGGTTTTGGAATGAGGAAGAACTTCCTAACTCATCCTTCTATGAAGAATCTTTAAAGTTTGACAGCCATACATGTGAAGATAATGATGTTGGAAGTGTAAAAGAAATGATTGAAGTTGCTCACGAGGAGTATTCAAAAGACCCAAACGAATTTGAGAAGTTGGTTATTGATGCTGAAAAACCATTGTACGAAGGATACAAAATTGTATAATTTAAAAGTTGGGTATGGATGGAGTGATACCAGTTTTTCAGAATTATTTAAAACTTGGAAGGAAATTATGCCTACTACCAATGAGCTCCCAAATTCATTGTATGAAGCAAATAAAACATTAGGTGCATTAGGAATGGAATACAAAAAGATTCATGCATGCCCTAATAATTGTTGTCTCTATAGGAAAGAATTTACTACTGCAATTGAATGTCCTGAATGTGATCAATCAAGATGAAAAAACGTTATGGATACAAATGAAAGGAGAAAGAAAATTTCCTCAAAAGTGATATGGTACTTTCCACTAATTCCACGATTCAAAAGGCTATTCAGAAGTATTGAATGTGCTGAAAACTTCACTTAGCATTCTAGTGAAAGAATTAAGGATGGTAAGTTACGACATCTAACAGACTCTCCAGCATGGAAGTTAGTAGACTTTAAACGACCAGACTTCGGTTATGAACCTAGAAATCTTCATTTAGCATTGTCAGTTGGTAGAATAAATCCTCATGGTGACATGAGTTCTAAATATAGTTTTTGGCCGGTAGTGATGGTTATTTACAATCTTCCACTATTGTTGTGTATGAAAAGAAAGGACACGATGCTATCAATGTTAATTTCAAGACCAAAACAACCAGGGGAATATATAGGCAAATACTTGGCACCACTAATTGAAGAGTTAAAACTTTTATGAAAAAGTGGTGTTGAATGTTATGATGCTTATCGAGAAGAATTATTCAACTTAAGGTCAATTCTGTTGTGGAGAATCAATAATTTTTCTGCATATGGTAACCTTAGTGGATGTTATGTGAAAGGGTATAAAGCATGCCCAATTTTTGAAGATAATACAAATTCTATAAGGTTAAAGTATGGGAAGAAAATGATATACCTTGGACATCGTAGATTTCTAGCACAAAATCATCCGTATCAAAGATAAAAGAAATCATTCAACGGTAAAAAAAGAACTTGATACAATTTTAGAACCACTTTCTGGAGAGGCTGTATATTTAAAATTGAAAAATTTTGAATTTTCTAGAGGGAAGAAGAACCATATGAAACTGTCGATGAACAGAAGTGAAAAAATTTGTTAGAAAAAATTATCTTCTTTTTTTGAGTTGCCATACTAGAAAAATCTTCATGTTAGACATTGTTTAGATGTGATGCACATTGAAAAAAAAATGTTTGCATGAATATCTTAGGTACACTTCTTGATATTCCTTGTAAAAGTAAGGATGGGTTGAATGCTAGACGTGATTTAGTTGATCTAAAACTTCGACCAGAGCTTGCCTCTATCAGCACTGAAAAGAAAATATTCATTCCTCTCGCGTGTTATACTCTTACAAAGGATGAAAAACAGTGTTTTGAAGACTTTGTCTAAAATAAAGGTTCTCGAAGGTTACTCTTCCAATATTAGAAACCTTGTGTCAATGACAAATTTAAAACTTAATAGTTTAAAATCTCATGATTCTCATGTGCTCATACAATAGTGGTTTCCTATTGTGATAAGATCAGTGCTACCGAAACATGTTCGTTATGCTATAACCAAGTTGTGCTTCTTTTTGAATTCTGTATGCAACAAGGTATTAGATGCACAACAACTAAACAAGTTGGAAGAAGATATTGTGCTAACATTGTGTTTATTTGAAAAGTATTTTCCCCCTTCATTCCTCACAATCATGATTCATCTCACAGTACACATAGTTAGAAAAGTCAAACTTTGTGGCCTTATATATCTTCGATGGATGTATCACTTTGAAAGATTCATGAAGGTCATCAAAAACTCTGTAAAGAATGGATATCGTCCATAAGGTTGTATTGCTGAAAGTTATTTAATAAAAGAAGCTATTGAATTTTGTACTGATTTCTTATTTGGAGTAGATCCCATTGGGCTTGGGACTAGCAAGTAACAAAGACCATTTAAACACTTCAAATATTGGTAGACTGTTGTCCATGGGAGTTCCTTTCAAACCTGAACAAGAACTTCTACATCAAGCTCATCATATGTCTTAAAAAATACAATTGATATCCAACCATATACAGAGTAAGTTAATTCTTGCTTTCTTGATTATTTCATTGACTTTTATATAAATAATCTAACTATATTATAATGTTTGAATTAATGACTACAAAGAAAACATATGAAGGCTTTGCAACTGCAATATCAGAATAAGTCTAGAAATCAGAAATGGCAAGAGGAACATAATCAAAATTTTATACATTGGTTACGATAAGAGGTATAGTGTTGAACCTAGTAATTTAGTTACACATTGTCCAACTTGAAATAAGAATTATCATGTTAGGTATCAACTGAGCTTGAAGTTGGAAATGCTGGAGTTTCATATAACATACGGTGGATTGCTCATGGGCCTCATCCTTTTGTTATTAGATATAGTTGTTATGTAATAAATGGATGTCGCTATCACACATAATCTTGTGATAAGGAACGAAGTGTACAAAACAGTGGAGTTAGCTTAGTTGCAAAAACAATGCAAGTGTCTAGTTCTAAAGATAAAAATCCTGTCATTGGAGATATGTCATTCTATGGAATGATACAAGAGATATGGGAACTCAATTATAATACGTTTAATGTTCCTGTGTTTAAATGTGATTGGGTTCAAAACAATGGCGGTGTTCGGATTGATGAACTTGGTTATGTTTTAGTTGATTTAAATAGAGTAGAACACAAGTCAGACTCCTCCATACTAGCAAGCCAAGCAAAACAAGTATTTTATGTTGAGGATCCAAGTGATGTTAGATGGTCAATTGTGTTTACTCTACCACGAAGAGACTTTGAAGATCGATATAACAACGACGACCTTGGTGATACAATACTATAGTATCAAGGAATACCCAATGATATGCCAAATGTCGATTTAAATAATGACTTGGATGACAACATCTTAACGTACGTACGAGCAGATTGTGAAGGCACATGGATACCTACATAATATTATAATGGTGTGTTTTAAAATTTTCAAACTAATGGTACCATAAGTTTATTATGTTCATTCTTCTCATTTGATTAGTTTTTAATATTGTTTAAAACTTGTATATTATGCTAATTATTTCTTGATTTTGATTGGCAACCTTTGATTCATACGTCACATGGACGATTTTGGCAAAGAACTAGGTGTTGGTGTGTTGAATGCAACATTTGGAATTAAGGATGATGAAGATCTTGGTATTGAAAATGAAATCCCAAAGCAGATATATAGACCACGAGGATCAACTATTATGTTTGATGTAACTCGCATTAGAAGTTTGGGAGAGAAGAAGGTGGTGTACAATGAAGATAGAGTACCTATTGGTGAGAATGGAGCGAAGTTGAAGTCTTTCATAGGATCTGCGATACATTATCATGTCCTTATCACATATACATCTTGGAAAAGTGTGCCTGTAGAACTGAAATATAAAATATTTAGTACAGTTGAGGTATATATAATTTCAATGTGTTTATATTGATAATGTTTCTGATGTACATACACTTTATTAATTACTTTTAAATATTTAGGGAACATTCGTCATTGATCTAAGATCTAGGAAAAATATTCTCCAAACTACAGTCATTTCATTTCATTAGTTTAAGAGTTGGCTAACAATGAAATACATTATGCTAAATAAGGATGAACCACAACTCCTACAAGTTCCACCAAAAAAGTATTCATTTATTGATCAAAATCATTGGAAAGAATTTGTAAGGTCAAGATTATGTGAGACTTTTCAGGTGTGAACAACGTTTATTGATTAAAATCATTAGGAACAATATTTATTACTTTCTCACTAACAAATACATTTGAAAATAGAAAACAATACAATTGCAACAAGATCGACAATCTAAGAACAAGTACAACCATAGAATTTCAAGGAAAGGTTATGTCAATCTTATTGAGGAAATGGTAAGAATTAATTTATGTTCTCACAATTATTAAGTTTATCAAACTTTATCAAAGGTTATACTGATCTTATTATGGAATTGGAATGTAGAAAAAGGAAGTTTCAAATGAAGCGGATTTTGATCGAACCAACATATGGAAGAAAGCTCGAGTTAATAAACAAGGGGAGTATGACAACGATGATGTTCAACAAGTCGTCTATAAAATAGTAAGACTTTTTGTAGATTACACACTTGAATTAACCATACATAAGCATTTCTATAACTTAGATTGCTTTTGTTACAGTTTTAGGATGAGATTTCAATGAATACAAATTCATCGTCCCAAAAAGGACACTCTTCTAATGATGTCTTAACTCAAGCATTGGGTATAAAAGAGCATCATGGTCGTGTTCATGGGGTCGGTGGGTATGTTACTCCTATAACTTACTTTCATTTAGTAAAAAAGACATCAAAACATGAGGAGGAGATTATACTTGAGAATAAAGAACTTCGAAGGTGCGTTAGTGAATTAGAAACACGTATTCACTCAAATTTGTTTACACCATTTCTTAGAGGGGATTGAGTCGAAGAAAATAATCAAAGAGAAGAGTAAGTTTATGGATAAAAATAAGAGGACAAAGGTGGAATCAATGGACAAACCAAAAGAGAATGAATCTAAAGGGAAAGAGGTGGAGGAGATCAATATAAATGACAGTGAAGAAGTAGAGTTGGACATCTTCAAGGTATGTGATCCACTAATAAACTCAAATGTCTAATATTTATATCATTCTGAATGTGGATGTTGTTCTTGAATTAGGAGAGAGCCTTAATAAAAATGTCTAAGGAAATAGAAGTTGCCAGTGAGTCCAAGTCGATTTTGCCAGTGAGTCTAAGTCGATTTTGCCAATAGCTTTGAAGTTGATTCTCAGATACGCTGAGAAGATAATGGAGAAAGATTCTAGTATCACTATTCTACTATATGTTAGCATTTTTGGTATTAGTCGAAAGAGTTTTGTGCTCCGAGAGGACATCATTGACCTTTGTAACATGAATAAAGTCAAAATGTTTACATTGGTGGCCTATATGACTAAGTCAATTTCATTTGTTTGCATCTAAATTTATGTATCTCGTTTACAAATTTAGAATATTTTGTAGGTACTTGTGTTCATCTATTCTTGGTTCGAAGTAAAATGTACAGTACGTCTTTGTAGATCCGTCCCTTGCCTCTTTCGAGCATGACTCACAAGAATCACGAGTTCGAAACTTATGCAGTAGATTGATGATCTTAAAGCTAACCCAATAGTTCTTGCTCCTTTTAATTTGGGTAAATCAAGTTATTTTATTAGTTGCATTGCAAAAAACTAGTACTTATTTTTTGTATAATTAGGGGCCATTGGACACTGCTCCATAAATGCGTATGATGATTCAACATTCTACCTTGACTCACTAAGGACAACATCAAAATCAACTACAAGATATGAAACTGACACGTAAGCTAATCTTCTATATCATTTAGTCTTGATTCTTATCAATGTACAATATTTTAAAATTTGTTAAATCTTATCTTGGCAAAACGTCACAATAGCGACGTTTCAATCATAAAAGAACAATAAAAAAAGTCAAAAACAAACTTTATGGCGAACAATAAAGACAAGTATAAACATTTAAAGTCATTGTATTTTGTAGACTACTAGCAATTAGGATTACTTCGTTATTCTAATTTGTTGATTTTATATAATGTCCTCTACAAGTCGGGAGTACCAAGTGTGGACACTAAATCATGAGGTTTATGAGAAAATTGTGACTAAGGGAAGCATTGTCATATCTGATGCGGTATGTTATATATCAAACTATTTCTTTTGTGAGTTAATTGGTTTGTTTGGATAGTGAGTTAATTCATTTAATTTATTTTGCATGTTTATAGATTGATACATGAAGATCATACTCACAGGCCAAGTTAGACGAGGTGCGAGTTGAGTTAGCTGACTTTTTGGGTTCGTACATGTGATATTGTGACTAATAATTTCTGATTCTGAAGTAGGAAATTTTTTGTTGTGGCTACTTATCTGAAACTTAATGTATAGATAATATAGGTGATTCTTTTGAATTATTCATGTGGAATATGGGGGTTGGGGGTTGGGGTGAAGTTGATTGGTATACTTTTGATTAGATTTATTATAGATAGATAGTTTTCTAATAAGTTAGTTAATAAGATGTTGAGTTGAATTCATGGCAATCTAATGGAATTATTTTATATTGTTTTTGTAAATGTTATGAAATATTCATATGTATGTAAAGTTTTTGAAATGATTTTATATATATATATATATATATATATATGGTGAAAAGTTTTATTTATATATGTTCGAGTTTTGAAACTATATTTGATTAATACCGTTCGTCATATATATTTATGAAATTGTTGCTAGACAACTATACATGACTATGAGAGCACAATATAGGAACAAAAATATAATTGAATTACAATTTTTCAAAAAAAAAATTGAAATATGCTTGACAGTTTATAAATGTCATAAAAAGTACATTTTTGACGGTTTTAAAATATCATAAACAAGTGCATTCTTGACGGTTTTAAAATGTCATAAACAAGTACATTCTTGACGGTTTTTCGATGTCATAAACAATCAATTTCTTGACAGTTATTAAATGTCATGAACACTCAAACTCTTCACAATTTTTAAATGTTAAACACTCTTACTCTTGACATGAACATTCATACTCTTGACGGTTTTTAACTGTCATGATAATATGTATATTTGACGTTTATAAAACGTCAACGTTCACTATTCTTGACGTTTTTATGAACTATAAAAGTTTGTGGCTTTCTTGACGCTAACTTCAATGAAAGTTTTAAAACCATCAAGAATAATGATTCTTGACAGTTTAAAAATGTCAAGAGAGCCTGTTTTGTAATAGGGTTTGTATGGTAAGTGTTG
>JBBPDI010076315.1:0-15115 GCA_037974545.1 Cucumis variabilis | reverse complement strand
TTTGGATTGAAAGTATTAGGCCATGGCAACAATTAGGAGATAATGTTGGTATTTTCTTTCAATTATGGAGTTTTGTTAGGGTCTTTTGACAAAAGAGAGAACTGATGAGAGTTTCTTTTGAAGCAAAGAACTCGATAAATCATAATTCATAAGATTGTTAGATGGAAAGCAACTTTTATGGTTTTAGAAAAAGGTTGGAAAAAAGTTGGAGTAATGGCTAAAAGCATGGTATTTATGGTGCATCAAAGTTCCAAGTGAATCGAGAACAATTGTCAAAGATTCAAGTGAATCGAGAACAATCATCAACTATAGTTTTATGCTAGTAAGTTGAAGGGACCCGAGGTACCACAATGAACAACATTAAAAGCATTCAAAGAGGCTTTATTATTTGAATGAAAGTTTGTTTGGCAAGTCACAAATTTCACGAGGGAAAAAATGAGAATCAGTCAAGTACAGTGTATCGTTTAAAATGGATAAAGTTTAAGGGAAATGATGGCCTAAACGATTGTTTCAAACATTGGACGGTAAAACTACATTAAGGACAACAATAAGAGAAGATGATTTTTCCCTCAAGTTCTACAAATACAACCCATTGTAGCACCTAATAACCTTTCCAATCACTACAAAAAATAGGGGGTCTCTCGACGTCTAAAAGAGTCGGCATATATACTCAAATGTGTCGGGAAAGGCTCTCCCAACGTATACAACTCTGTCGAGAAGCAAGTCGAGGGAGGAATTCCCAACACACGAATGAAAATGTGTCAGAAATTTCTTACTCTCAACGCCAGAAATTCCAAACGGATGGAGCACGTCAGCAAAAGGCAAGATACACATCCCAAAGTTGGGATAAAGGAACGCCTGACGAAGTGTCGGAAACGGATTTCCTGATGCTATGCTTACAATGTCGAGGAAGGTTGCTCATTCTTTATGTCTTTATGCGTCGGGGTAATTTTAGTATATATTTTTTTTATTATGAGGTACTTCAATTATTCAATAAAGTTTTCAAGCACAAAATTCATAGATGCATTAAAATATCAAATCATCATCTATAAAATTAGAAAATAAATCCAACTATTCCAACAAGTATATATTGTTTGAAGCAATTACATAAAAAGAAAGAAATACATCATCTCTCATCGCCCCTTGGATGCCATCTTCGAAAAAGTCCACACTGATAACTTATAGAAATACAAGTTGTTATAGCCTTTTAGGTAGAATAATGAGACTGAAATGCATAATAAATATGCCAAAATGCATGATTTATGTTAAAAATATATAATTTAGAACTACACTTTACATGGAGCTTCATGCCTGCTTTATGTCATTTTTAGTGTCTAAATGTAGGATTATTAACAAAAGGATGAGCTGGCGAATCATAAAGGTATGCTAGAAAACAAAAGTGGTAGATGGAGTGATGTGACCTGACGAAATGGATAACTTTTGGCGTTGACTTGGTCATTGGCCAAATGCCTATATTCTTTAATATAATGTATGTTTTTACACTTTTCAATCCATTCATATTTTTACTCTTCATCTGTATTTATGTTATTTGTAGTTTAGGTTTATGATTCATGTTTAACAAGTAATCTAGCTCGTTAGCTGAGCTACATTCTACACTTGGCCAGTGTATGTCGCCAACTGTCCGAGATGGTAAGTAGCAAAGACGTAGCTAACACAACCAAGGAAGAATTTTCTCAACCTTTGAAATGACTTCTTCATTTGTATCCCAAAAGGTCAACAAGTGTGAATACTAGGCGCTGAGAGGTTGTCGTCCTTAAATGCAAAGCACCCTGAGTGTTATAGGTGCACATTTCTAGATATAACTTGCATAGCTAGGTTTAGTTGTTTGGATCCCGAAAGAAGATCAAAAATGGCATTAATGACTATGAGAGGAGCATGCCTTAATCATAAACTAGTTGTATATCATGTTCAGGTGGTCGTATAGCTCATTCGCCTAGTAGCAATAGACATTCCTTCACCACCTTCATACAAGTTAGTTCACTCACTCCTTCATTGCATAGCCACCTTCATTAATTAACTTTACTGCATCTCTAGGATAGTTAGGTAGTTTAAATCTTTTTTATATTCTTTTTAACTCATTTGCAACAAGCGTAGTTGCTAATTAGATCCTAGAACTAAGATTTAATATCAATTCTTTGTGTTCGACCTTAGATCATCTAGGTAAACCTATTGTTTTTCTTACACATGGACAAACAATAGGAAAACTTGCAATTTGTGAACTTAGGAGTAGGTGGTAGAAACATTGGGAGCATCTCGCATGCAATGACCATGTCATCTTGCATGAAGAAGAGAATATAGTAGAACATTTTGCATGCAATGATCTGTATTCAATGACACATCATCATACTACTAAACATATATACAAACAACCATTCTACATTGACTCCATAAACAAAGAAAACACCCATAAACTAATAAGCAAGGAATTTAGGGTGTGCACGCTGTCACACCCTAATCCGCAAGACAACCAAAACGCAGGATGTAATGCGAATAGGATGCGAATTAGCTTAAACTTTGCAACTGGTCTTATCACTAAGCTTACTCTCTCAACTCCTTTTAAAGTGCTAAGTGATAAAGATAACGTAACACAACGGAAGTCATAACTTAACTTTATTAATAACGGACGTTTGATACATAAATACAACACCTTTATCAAATAAATGATGGTAAACTATTTTCAAAACGCATGGAGTCATCTCGTCGCAAATCCTTCATTCGTCTACTCTACTTGGCATAAATGCCTGATCCTGGCAGATGAAATTTTTTTAAAATGTCATTCAAAAGACTCAATGAGGTTTTATGAAAACCTTTTGCGATACCTTTTCATAATTATTTCGCAAAAATAATATCAAGTCATTTAAATACACCAACAAGCCATTTCATTTCACCTAGGATCCTGAATCACTCCCTACGTTAGGTCACTTTGAATTCATTTCACTTTGCATTTAGACTACTGAAACATTAACATCCAAGAGTATCCTGATTCGTCCTTATTGCTCAGACCGCTAAGCATTATACAATCCTTTCAATGCATAAGCCAACTTAATCACCACGTAGTCTCGTACACTCATGGTGACCTTTAACTCTTTATATACACATAAAAGTTACCATCATCTCAAGAAAACAACTAATGGTTTAAAAAACATTTATAGTATTGAAATCATAATCATCAAATCAAGCTTTAACATTATAAATCATGCTTGAAAACATATAAACTTTTCATAAAAATCTCTTTTGAAACATTTCTCATTTGAATTATTCTTCTTCAATTCAGTAAAGAGAAATTATAATAAAATTTTTAACATAAATTCATTTAAAAGAAAACACTCACGAAACTTTGAAAGAAAAGCACTCACCACACTTCACCAAAGATCCTCCTCTTCCTTCTCTTTTCGCGAAGCCTTCTCACAAAACAAACCGCAACACTTAACACTTGGTTTTTCTTCTTCTCACCAAAGCAAAATAGCAGCATTTAAGTTTTTTTTAAAAAAAAATCTTTTTTTCTTACTTAATGGCCAAGTCCTCTATTTATAAAGCCCTTAAAGTAACTTTGTCATGCTTAAACTCTTCCTAGTTTGATCGCTTCTACTTAAAACTCTACACGTATAAATTTAATATTTAACCCAATCGTGCTTAACTTCTTAATCTTACACGTTAACCCCTGTCAAATAAGATTTGACATTTCCTTCACTGGACCTTTCCTTTCGTTTAACTCCATACCGCAAATAACTTCAACCTCTTAACTTTCTTGTGAACAACCTTATCGCGCAATTATATTTTTACTACAAGAAACCTTCCTCGTGAAATAATCAACTTTTACTTGCATAGAACTCTTATTACAAACTTAAACTTCATGGTTTCTTGCAGACTTCTTCTCCCCAAAACACTTGGTTCTTCTTGCGAAAACTACCAAAAACTCCTAGTCTAACACTTAGTCAAAGCTTTTCACTTCTTAACTTACGTGAAGACTCTTTCTCTTGAGAGCGTTTAGACTTATAAATCCTACTGTAAACCTTTCTTTTCTCAAATTTGTCTTGCAAATTAACTTCTTAATCGCAAACTTATACTTAACCATAAAAGATTTTATCTCTTAGTCCTTTTCACGAATTTAATCAAACACCAACTTCTTAATACTTGGCTAAATTTTACTCCTTAATGCGAAGTCTTATTTCAAAAACACCTACTTTATATTAAAATGCAAAATTTCGAAACACTTAACCAAATTTTAAATAATTATACTCAAATTAGAAACGGGTCTTACACATGCAATTCCCATGAAGTACAAACTTAGAATGACATGAAAGTAAATTACATTATTAAAAGTTCAATGAAACCAAAATGCATGGATATGCCAAAAACATAATTAGAACAAAGTACAATTCATTCTCAAACATCAAAGTGCAACCCCTAAGTATCCAATTTCTCAAATTCCACTCAACTTACACTTACTTTCACTTCGGTGTGCCACCCAACGGATAATAGCTATATTGAAACCTGTCAAAGTAACATTTAACCCCCTCCCCCTTATCAAATTCAGTCCATAATGTAACTACCCAAAACAACTTGAACTCTCAACTTCAGCATGCCACTCAATGTAAAAACTACGTTGAACATATATGATTAACACATCTTCCTCAAACTCACTCCACGAGAAAATTATCCAAACAATCCAAGCTCTCAACTTTGGTGTGCCACCCAACTTAACAACGACATTAAACATAAGCCTTTACCCCCCCCCCCCCAAACTCACTCCATGAGAAAATTACACATAATAACTACCCAATCTCACAACATTCATTAAAGACTATCATAATTGGAGGATAGTAATGGAGAAAACAGATGAGCACAATTTAAATTCTAAATTTAACTAAATACTATAACCAATCATTTCAAATAAATTTATCTATCACCATTAAAAAACAACTAAAAAGTTTTTTAAAAAAAAGTACCATAAGTTCAAGATCCTCTGTGTGTCTGAGTCATTTCCTTAATCATCTTTTTCATTTCTTTCATTTGTTAGGCATGCATCTCCGACATTCTTCATCGTTCTTCAATCAATCGTTTAGCTTCTGCAAGCTCATTTCTTTGTTCTTCAATCTTTGATTGTGAGCACTCAAGACTACTTCTTAGTTTGCTAACCTCTCTAGAGTGCCTTTCTTGTGAATATGAAGTCAAAGACCTTCTACCACTCTTCTGGACTTGGGCTTGGGTCCCAACCAAGACCTTTTGAGTAGTTCGGTAGTCTATCCGAAACGGTCTCGTATATCTCATTCCCATAGAGTCGGTACAGATAATAGTTTCAACATTTGATTCTGTACACAAATAGTCAAGTTAATTATACAATTAAATTAGAAAATAAAACACAATAAATTGATAACTTACAAATGTATCAGTGACCGCCTGTGAAATGCATTAGACACTTCTATTGGCATGAGTTTCTTTAAACAACTCCACATGTCCCACTAGCTTACCTAGTTCTTCAGTGTGCTTATGTTGCCATTGTAAGAACAACTTGGACTCGCTACTATGATTATAAGGCTATTTCTCTCTCGCAGCCTTGTTGGTCCTTGATTGCTCCTACATGAAAACAACAAAAATGATACATGCAGACAACAGAAATGAAGTAACGTGAAGTAACATTACAATATGCAAATCACCTAAAATTATTGACTTAAGTAATGATCGCATAGGAAATTCCAATCTTTCAGACAATTCACCAATCTTAACGGTGGGTGGGAACAAACTGGAAATGTATCGCTCATACATACATGCATGGTGTTGCTCAACTGAACAACATGTGGAGAGATTGGCTTCTCTGCTCCAAAGGGATGAAAATTGAAATATTTTCATTCTTCTGGACATATCTCTCTAACTCTATGTTTTGGGAGTGTTGACGTCTTCTAGAAGTAAGAGTGGATTGATAGTCATCTAAGAAAATAGAACACTATCAGTGGGAACTCATGTTATATAGTGTCATCAAAGTAATGAGACTAAATTGAAGTGTAACCCACTAAAGACAAGCCCGTGTTTGTTAGAGTGTCTTCAAACTCTAAAAATAGACCATCTGTCTCGTGGAAACTGTTTGGGAATGATGACATAGTATTTGTAGACATAAAAACCAAAATTAATTAAACAAATGAGAACATTTCAAACTAAATCTAAACAAAATGAAATATGTGGATACGTGGTTCATCATGATTTTTCATCGCTTGATCCAACGTTACACGCAACCGATCGTCTACGACATGATGCACAACTGGTCTTTCCACAATGATAGGATCAACGTTAACTCTACACAGAATGTCATCCGTAATGTGTTCATCTACACGATGTTCGACAACAATTTGCAATACATTCAATTGTTCATTCTCTACATCTTCCACTTTGATCACATATCATATACATTTATTTTGTACCACTTGAACAACTTTCCAACTTGTAGCATGTTTTAGGTCCTCGAGGTAAAATACTTGTTGTGCCTGAATCGAGAGAATGACTAGTTCCTCAACGAACCAAAAACGTGACTTGTTGATTGATTTGTAGCCTAATTCAACGTGTGTCCTATAACTTTTATTGTAATCTGTGTGAAACCGTCTACATTTAAATAGCAAAACACGTGTCCCAACAAATGTTGAATGTCCAACACTTCATCTAAAACACCGTAGAAATAATTTTTAACACTTCTACCACCACTGTTTTCATTGACTACCTTGATTCCTCTATTTTTTGTAGTGCATCGAGGATCATGCTCTATCGTGTGATATCATACCTCATCGACAATGTATCCACTATAAGAGCAAACCCCAAATGAAGGTCCCATTGCAAGTGAAAAGAAATCAGGAGAATGTTTTCTCTCTCACGTATTTCTAGAACCTTAAATTGGTGTACATGAATACAAATTCTCAAATAAAATATAACGATTCTCAAATTCATGTATAATACATACATGAGCTTTAAACCAATCAAAAAATGCCTATTGATCTTCTATATAAGTCAAAAGCGCTTTGAGCTTGATGATGTATTAACCTTAAGTGTTTTCTAAAGTAGATAATTGTGAGGTTGTGTGACAATAATAATAAACACATAAAATAGTGAGTGAAATATAAAGTCAAAAATGCGTACTTGTGGTAGTCTGCTATTTTAGCGACATTATTGAGGATGTACCAATGTGCAAGTTGTTTTTCTTCCTTTGAAATAGTTCGTAAAGTTGACACCCTAATGGTCGTACTTAATGAACACTTCAAATTATGAGGCCCAAATCATGAATCACCTTACCCAATAAGGCTACAAGCAAAGAAGATGGCCTATGCGATAAGAAGCACTATGCGATAACGAGACCATGTGAAGAACCTTCACTACAATGAGAGCTTACTTCACCATAAAGTAATGAAATAATTGAACACGTAAGAAATTTGACAAACAATGTGACCTTGTCGTCGTATTTGAATCTAAGATAAGGATATGGCAGAGACACGTGGAATTTTGGCTTTGGATCTCTCCTTACCGTCGATAATAGTAATCATTTCGGCACGGGTAGCCTCTAATAGAAAAAAGCTACAAATAGTGGAAATTTCAGCCATTTTAAAAGTTATTCTTACTGTAAGCCTCCATAAGAGACAATTTGAAGAATTCTAAAGCCTTTGGAGATCCAAAATCAAGCAAAATTCAACAAGGGCCTACAAGTAATTGTGAAGAAGGAATTTGAGTTAAAGGCCAAACGAAGAAGTTAATTGTCTATGATGAATGGTTATTTTTAGTAAAAAAGATTTCTAAAGTTTGTTTGAATGAATCCTTTTTTAGAGAATATGATTATGTGGCTTTCCCGTTATGTTTACCAATTTCAAAATACACCAATTTATGCTTTAGTTAGACTTAACATGTGTCACACCCCACTCCACATATGTCCTTGCATGGTACGCGAGATGTGACGTGACTTGAGTATATATTTCTTATGTGTTAGATGCCAAAAACACTCAGTCTTAACGTCCTTAAGCTTTGCTTAATCGTCTAACTTCTTTTCCTTAACTTTAGCTATAATCATACTTTACGCGATAAAAACAACTTAACATAGAAATTAATCAAACAAACTTTATTAAACTTTGGTAATCGTTTTACAATATTTAAATACAGATTACATAAGTACAACATTTTTAACTTAAAAGTAAAACGCCTAGTGATAACTTGTAAAAATACAAGTTATTATAGACTATGTTATTAGAATAACAAGGCCAAAACGCATGAGAAGAGGATCATGACACGTAACTGATATTGCAAATTCATAAGTATTCTAAAATATACTTTACATAAGGATTTTGCCTATTTTTTACAATTTTCATTGTCTAAACACAGGATTATGAACAAAAGAAGAAGTTAACAAATCGTAGAGGCTCTTGCGAGAAGAATAGGTGAGAAGACCAAACAACAAAGCGAGAAGTGGTTTGCTAAATGACAAGAATGGTAGTTGGAGATGATGTGACATGCCACAGACAGCTTTTGACATACAACAATGAAATGTTTAGAAGAATAGAAGTTTCCCCATCAAAAGTTTCCTATAAAAAGTCTCCCTTTTCACTAAAGAAAGAGAGGCCTGTATAGACCAAGACGGCCAAACGTTTGAATAGACCTACCAAAGGCCTGAATAGGCCAATCCCTGGAGAATGGCAGAAAGGAATAGCCTTCTCGCCTTCTGTAAGAGTCCTTCTTCTTCTTCTTCGATCAGTTGTAAAAGTGAGAGCTTGGCTTCTGAGTAAAGAAGAATCCACACTCCCCTTTGTCCTCTAACTTGTAATATTTTACATTCTCTTTTCTCTCCATTTTTGTACTTCTTTGTAATATATGTTGTTCAAATTGTACAATCGCCTAAGACCTGCACTCTTTATATATATTACATGTTTATACCTTTTCAATCCATCATTTATTGACTTCTCACTTGTCAATGTGTTATTAGTAGTTAGGTCTGTTATAAGTTCTTGATAAGAAGTTTAACTTATAATATGTTCATCGCTTGGCCAGTGATATCGCTAACTATCTGAGAGGGCATGTAGCAAGGATAAGGCTAACACGTGCAAAGAGGAGTTTGGAGACAAACTCCACTTTGCAAGATAGCTTTCATCATTTGTGTCCCGAGAGGAAAAAAAGTGTGAACATTGAGCGTCTAGAGGTTGTTTTTCTTAATCACAAAGTTCTATAAGTATTATAAATGAATTTTTCTATATATCTCGCCTAATAAAGCACAGTCATTTTCATCCCAAAAGGTGAGCAAGTGTGGCGTATAAAGACATCGAGAGAAGCATACCTTAATCATGAGTTGGTTAAGCAAGTTATATCACATCGAAGCTCTCGAATTGCTTAATCACCTAATAATGTGTAAACCTTCTTCACTTTTTTCTCGCATACAAGTTAGTCTGCATCTCTATCTTGCATTCACTTATTCCCCTTTACAGACTTTCTAGGCGTACATAAGTAGTTTTAATCATGGTTCTAATTCTTTTATACTTTATTTAATTAATTCTTTTATATTGCCTAATTGATGAGTAGATTCTAGAACTAAGTTTTGATAGCAATTCTCTGTGTTCGACTCTAGATCACCCAGATAAACCTATTGCTTTGCTTATACTTGGACAAGCAGAAGGAAAACTTGTACTCAATGACTTAGTAGTTACGCGATAAAGAGGTACATGCAGAATACTTTGCATACAGTGATCATGACCAATGACTTATCACATAGAATTAATTTTGTATTTAGTTAACTTCTTAAGTCCTAAGTTAACTTACACATCACCTCACCAACCAATTTTTTGGCGGCGTTGATTAATGAAACACGAGCGATCACACCTAAACACCTGGCACCTCTTCTCACCTAGTAGCTTCTCACCCTTTCCTTTCTTGGCCTTACCTCCTAATTTTTAGAGGATTAAATTTAAAAACATTAGTCTACAGACTTAGTGAGGTTTTATAAAAAAAGTCCTTTGTACAAAATACCCTTGGTAATCATCATTTCGCTTAATAATCACATAAGTTCAACATCTTGTATAAACATACATTAGTCAACAATCATTCTTTTTGTCAAGGATTCCGAATCATTCTCTATGATATGTCTCATTACTTCACATTTAGACTACTGTAACAACATCATCTGATAATTTACAGATTCGTTCTTGTTGCTCAAGTTGAAGCACAATGCACATCTTTTTTACATTATCCTGCTTCATCTTACCATGCACATCTTTTATACATGGCTTTCTTTACTCCTTATGTGCATATAATAGTCAACTCATTGTTAGGAAGTAGACTAATGTTTTGAATACCATTTCATAAACATTGATCAATATAACACATGCTTTAAACATAGTAAACACATGGTATAAACTTTACTTGGAAATCTCTTTAGAAACATGGATGTTGAAATCATCATTTCAAATTTATAAATACTTTACTAAGAAAGCTTGAAATTATATAAATACTTTGAGGAAAATACTCACAAACCTAATAACTTAAACCTGAATTCCTCTTCTTCTTCTTCTTCTAGCATAGACACTTTGCCAGCAATTCAGTCCCTTAGTTTTTCTCTTGAATTCTGCAGAGTAACAATGTTCTGAAATATGACGGGAGACCCCTATTTATACTACTTCTTAAACCAGCTTAGTCACCCTTTAATTCTTATAAGATTGATAGCTTCTACTTTTAGTGGTGCACATGTAAGCTTAAGGTTTAATTTAATCATGCTTAACTTAATCTCTACACATGGCCCATTAAAACACTTACGAAGTTTATGGAAAGTTTCCTCACTTCTTGTTGCTTGGACTTTCATTTCGCAAAGAACCTGAATCGCATAGTAACACTTAGTCTTCAAAAGTTTTGCCACTTAACCTCTCTCGAGAACTACATTAATTATCCACTTCTTATCGCATAGACTTCTCAAAAAACCTTTTTCTTCAAACACTTAGTTAAAAATTACTCTTTAACTTAAGTACGGGTCTCATAGCATGTGCTTGCCCAAGTGCAAGCGAAACAATAAGTTTACCTGGGTGATCCAAGGTCGAACACAGAGAAATGTTAGCAAACATTAGTTCTGGAGTCCACTTATCGTTTAGGCGTTATGATAATTAAGTAGAAAGAATACAAAGATAACTAAAACTACTTACCTACACCTGGAGACTCATACACAGAGAATAAATTGTGGCAAGGTGGAAGATTGAACAAACTAACTTGTATACGAGAAAAAAGTGATGGAATTTCTAGGCATTATTAGATAATTAAGTAATGCAAGAACCTTGATACGATATAACTTACGTAATTAGTTCATGATTAAGGCAACCTTCTCTCGAAGTGTTTAGACGCCACACTTGCTTACCTCTCAGGATGCAAATGACTGTGTTTGATTAGGCGAGCTATATCTAGAAGACTTTTCTTATAATGCTTATAGAATTTATCATTTAAGGATAACAATCTCTCAGCGCCTAATGTCCACACTTGTTCACCTTCTGGGATACAAATGTTGGAAGTTATCTTGCTAAGGTGGAGTCTGTTGCCAAACTCCTCTTTGCACGCATTAATCTTATCCTTGCTACTTTCTTTCTTAGGTAGCTGGTCATTGACACTGACCAAGTGATGAATATAGCTCAACTAATTTGATAAACCTTATAAGTTAGACTCCTTATCAAGAATCTACCACACATCTAACTATTAAGAACACATTGACAATTGAGAAATCAAGAAATGATAGATTGAAGAAGGTTTAAACATGTAATATATGTATGAAGAATATAAGCCTTTGGTCGTTATACAATATGAACAACATATATTACAATAAAATGCAAAATTAAAGAGAAAGAAGAGTGGAGAAATACTACAAGTTAGGGGAAAACGGGGGAAGAAATCTTCTCTTGCTTGAGCTCTCAGCTCTCTAACTGGCCTATTCGAGCCTTGCACCTATTTAGGCGCTCTCCTCTTCTTGGTGAAGATGAAGTACTTGCATAAGCTGTTTTTTTATGGAAAACTGCTATTCCTCTAAGCGTGTCAACACTAACTCTGGCTCTGTGAAGTCACGTCTTTCCAACCACCGTTTAGGTTGTTAACTGCCAAGCGAGTTTCCATCACGTAGCCTCTGCGCGAGATGTTCTCTGTGATTTGCTCTTTTCTTCTTTTCTCACTTATCTTACATTTAGACATGTTAGTCGTGTAAAATAGGTATGATGCTTATGTAAGTTGTACTTCTAGATATTTATGAATTTATAATGTGAGTCACACGCATTGATCCTTTTCTTATGCATTTTGACTCCATTATTCTAATAAAAGAGGGTATAATAATGGGTGTTTATACGCGTTATCACCAATCCACACTCTTCCTTTTCTCTTATTCATTAAGTGTGGATGTCATTGTCTTTTACCCTTTTGTCAACGTCTTCTCAACACACAACGCAGCTCAACTAATTTAGAGTAACTACACTGTGCGACAAAAGATGTGATTGGTGTTTTTATCTCATTCCTTAAACCAAACTCAAAACGCCTACATTTGTCTTTCTCCACAGCCACCATCACTAACGAGTACTTGGAAAACTCCATAAAGTTCTCATATTTTGCGATCGTGAACTCGCCTTGCTCGATGTGCAAACATTCATCTCACCTCTCATCTTTATAAGTCTGTCAGCAAAAATTCTCATTGAATATTGCCTTGAACTCCTCCCAATTTACTTGCCTTGTCTACTTTCTCCTAACATCGACCACCAATATTCTACTCCGTCTTGGAGTAAGAAACTATAAACGCCCCAACTCTTTATACTGAGGTTAAGTATTACCAGTAAAACAAATACAAACTTTTTATTTAAAATAAAAGAAGATATTAAATTTAAAGAAACCGTTTCGAATATTCATTTAAAATCAATAATAAAAAAATGTGTGAAGAAAATAATAAATAAATATTTCATTTAAAATACTAGTTCGGGCCCTCTTTAAATAAAAAGAAATATTTAAACGTAAACCTTAGTTCTAAAAGAATTTTCTGAAATTTGAATACTGAAAACAATAAATGCGGAATAGAACATATATTGTCCCTCTATGGTGAACCACGATCTCTTCGTATCATTCGCCAGCTTGCCTTTACCTCTTAGCCTATAAAAATTAAACATAAAGAAAGGGTAAGTATAAATTATACTCAATAAGGGACCCACTATTAGTCTCGCTAGATGTCTGTTAAATTCCTATTAAAGTCCTGTAAAAAGATACCGTATAACTATTGTGCTCCCGAAAGTACGTTATCCTGTGATCCTTTAGGGACACAACTAAGCTCTCGGTGACCCCAAAGGAGCCACCCTACAAAAGAGTCGTGTTGTAGGGAATCTCTTACCTGGAGATTAGCTAATCCCAAATTGGCTTTCCAACAAGTAAATCCTAGAGTTGGTGTTGAATTCCAATTAACATTAGGAGGATAAATTTTACGCTTTGAATCTTATAAATTAGCCAACTAAGCCTTCAAAGCAACAAATAACCTAACTTAAATCTCATCCGACTGAAAATTTAGTTAAGGACTAAAGAATAATCATTTGGGTGTACCAACCCAATACAAACTCACCCAAATTGCTCAAATAGGTTGCAAAAGACTAAAACTGAATGCGGCTCGACTAGAAGAGGCTTCGAATCGTGTCTTGGGCCTCGTGGCTCACGTTTGGATGGGGGCATGCAACTCGGCACGAGGAGGTCGGTGCGGGCGTAAGGGAATCAACTCAAATGGCTATGCAGGAATGGCTTGATCACGCGTGGCTCGTGAAGGATGAATGATCGGCTTGAGTTGTCTGGAAACCATGCATGGAAACAGAGGACAAATTCCAACAATAGACGTGGCTGGGCTACGGGGACTGTGATCGGGAGGTGATGACGATCTTGGAGTTCGATGGAAGGAGGTAGTAGCGGCGAACGAAGACTTTGGCTCTGGCAAACCTTGGACGGATGCGCGAACGAGTTTGATCTCGACTGAATGTTAGCGACGCTTGACGACGAGGACCTCTGATGAACTGGTGGATCCAAAAGGTAGTAGTTGTCGGTGAGCTGTGGGCGACGGCTAGGGTTTGTCCAAGGAGAAAGATTGAAGAATATGAAGTACACATTATCCAAGGAGTCCTATTTAATAATAAAATATATTATTATTATTTCTCTTCTCTCTTCCTATTTCTTTTTCAAAATAATAACTCAAATTAATTTATTCTCTCTCCTCATTAAACATCTCCCATCAAATCATTTTTTTTTCTTTTTTTTCCCAAAATAACTTCAACTCTTCCCTCCTCATTTAATTTCCTACAAACCAAACATAAAATTTTGATAATCATATTTACCTTAATATAATTATTATTATCTTCCATAATTTAATATATAATTAATCAAATCAATCCATAACAATAACAAAGGTTTCCAATTCCAATGATTAATTAAACATTGTTTCCATACTTATTTAATTAATCATAATTTCCTCAAACACATAATCCTCACCAAAAACTCAATTCACCCCAAAATAATTCTAACATTAATAATTTAACCAAGATTATCCAATTTAAAAATTGTCTTATTTTTGGGACGTTTACAGAAAACTACTCAGTCAACCTTTCTCTCCTCTGCACTGCATTACCTTGAAACAATTTCTAGCGTTCTTATCCACTTTTCCGCCTGCTCTGATTCTACTATCCCTAAACACTATTTGGCTTCTAATGCCTTTAACCACTCTATTCCATACTTCTTCGACTTCCTTGATAACCCAATAATTAATCTTTGTGCCAGTCGATAATAGAATAAAATATCGGTGTATTTATAAGTGCTTTTTGTGATGGGATTGCACATGGCTTTGATATGTCATTAATTCCTATAACTTCTGAACATTGTCATGTGGCGTCGAATATGTCACTTCGTCCTTTTAGCTAAGAATCACACCAAGTCGTTTGTCTTCTAGCGATTCATATTGCCTGATATTCCGTAGATTGCCTAGTTGGTTGACATGAAGAATGGTCCCTAAGCTGGTTCCTTCATTTCGTTTTTTTGCTTCTTTGTACTAAAAACTAACGTTAAGAAATTAAAAATTGTGATAAACAAAGTCTTTCATTTCTTGCAG
>JBBPDI010076304.1:0-15120 GCA_037974545.1 Cucumis variabilis | reverse complement strand
CTGATTATGTGTATCCTATGGGATCACAAGACTGTGACTGTGCAGGGTATCCCAATAGGAAGTTAACAGTTATTTTTTCCCTAGCGAGCCCAGTAGTGGGTCTCTTACTGAGTATGTTTATACTCAACCTTTTATGTTTAATTTTTTTCAGGCAAAGGTAATAAATGATGCAGACCGACGAGGGACAAGGAAGGAGACGTGATGGCCATAGGGGAAAGTTCTTCAAATGCTTCTGCTCTATGTTCTTTTTGTTTTCTTTAGTACATGAGACTATTTAGAAATATTTGTGATTTAACTGTTGTTTTGAAAATTGTACTTTAAAAGATTTTGGTTTATTGAAACAGGACCCGAACTTAAGTTTTTCTTTGACTATATGGTTTCAAATAAATTTTACTATATTTTGTGTCAATCAAAGTGTCTCGTCAAAAATTAATGACTGCGACTTATGTAGAAAAGTTGGGTCGTTACATTTCAACGGGTGTCTTACATCTACCACCAGTAGCCCTATCTTTACCAAACACAATTTCTAAGTCATAGAAGTATGGAAATAGTTTGTTTAGTAGGCCTCGAGCATTGGGGTGTTCCTACATGGAGTTAACAATTGTAAGTATATTATATTTTACTTTTATAGAAAGTATGAATTATATTCATTGTCTTAACTTAACCCGGTCATTAAACACATATTTCTCTACCTCAATGCACTTTCGTTCCTCATTCCAACCAAACTCTCTACACGCTGTGTAAACGCCTCAACTCTTTATATTGAGCTGAAGTCATTACCAGTAAAACAAATAAAAACTTTTTATTTAAAATAAAAGAAAATGCTAAATTTTAAGAAAACATTTTGAATATTCATTTAAAATCAATAAATAAAAAAATGTGTGAAGAAAAATAATAAATAAATATATCATTTAAAATACTAGTTCGGGCCCTCTTTAAAAGTAAAAAGAAATATCTAAAAGTAAACTTGAGTTCTTAAATAATTTCTAAAAATTTAATACTGACAATAATAAATGCGGAGTAAAACATATATTGTCCCTCTATGGTGAACCACGATCTCTCCTGTAAAATTAAACATAGAGAAAGGGTGAGTATAGCTTATACCTAGTAAGAGACCCCACTATTAGTCCCACTAGATGTTTGTTAAATTCCTGTTAGAGTCTTGTAAGAAGGTACCGCTTAACTATTCTGCTCCCGAAGGAACGCTATCTAGTGGTCTCCTAGGGACACATCTAGGCTCTCGGTGATCCCAAAGGAAACACCCTAAAGGAGAGTCAAGCTGTAACTGATCCTGTCGAATCACACATAAAAACTGGCCACACAGGCATAAATAGGTGGTGATCTCGAGGGACACTCATATGGTACGACTCTAACAGTAAATCTAACATAACATCATAGCCTATAAAATATATCGTGTCATAAATATCATAACTCAATCAAGCATAACTCAATCATAACATGTTTAATCATAGTATCCCTCAATTACAATGTATCACAATCATAACGTCTCAGTCAAACATGTCTCTCTCAACTACATTAGTACATGATACGAAGTATGCATACAGGATATGCATGCAACTTTAATGTGGGAATCCAATAGGAAAATCCCTTACCTGGAGATTAGCTAATCCAAAATTATTCCAGCTTTCGAACAAGCAAATCCTAGAGTTGGTGTTGAATTCCAATTCAACCTTGGGTGGATAAACTTTACAATTTGAATCTTTCAAATTAGCCAACCAAACCTTCAAAGCAATAAATAATCCAACTTAAATCCCATCCGATTGAAAATTTAATTAAGGACCAAAGAACAATCAATTGGGCGTACCAAACCCAACACAAACTCACCCAAATGGCTCAGATAGGTTGCAAAAGACTAAAACTGAATGCAACTCGGCTAGAAGAGGCTTTAGCTCATGTCTTGGGACTCATAACTCACGTTTCACTGGGGTATGAAGGAGCGGTTGGTGGATATGGTAGCGGCTTGCTCTTGGCTTGGTGAGGAAGGGATAGAAGTGGCTCGGATGGAAGCAAACGACTCAAGTACTTCAAACAAAGGCTTCGTGTGGCGTGGTGGTCAAAGCTGAGGTACGAAAATGGATCAACAAACGAAGGAGACTTCATTGTGGACGACATCGTGCGTGGAGGAGAGAACGATGCTGAGTGGCGAACGGAGGCATGGATAAATGAGGATGCCCAACTCGGGTCTCCAAACAGAGTCTTCATGCATCTTAACTAAATGTAAACTGTTGTGACAGTTTGGAGCTCGACTGTCGGTGGTGGACGAAGATGATGAAGGGGCGGCGACTAAGGTTGGTCCAAGGAGAAAGATTAAAGAAGATGAAGTGCACATTGTCCAAGGAGACATATTTAATAATAAATATTCTATTATTATTTCTCTTCCCTCTTCCTATTTCTTTTCCAAAATAATAACTCAAATTAATTTATTGTCCCTCCTCGTTAAACATCTCCCATCAAATCATTTTTTCCTTTTTCTCTTCCCATTTCAATTAATTTCTCCTCTCTTTTCATTAATTACCCAATCAAATCTAACTTCTCAAAATACAAAATCTTTTCAAAATAATTATATTTTTCATAATTATAATTATTTTTAACATTCCATAACTGTGTGTGTAAAGTAATTATATTTTTCATAATTATAATTATTTTTAACATTCCATAACTGTGTGTGTGTGTGTGTGAACAATGAATATCCTTAAATCTTCAATCAATATCCTTAAATCTCACCAAATTTAATTACCTACATCATTCAACCTTTATCAAAACCATACAATATAACTAAATTCTAAAATTTAATAATTACTCAAATATTCTTTCCATAAGTATTTAATTAATCCTAATTTCCACAAACATATAATCTTCACCCAAAACCCAATTCACCCCAAAATAATTCTACCATTAATAATTTAACCAAGATAATTCAATTTAAAATTTGTCTTATTTTTGGGGAGTTACACGTTGGCCCCATGATCTCTACTATGGCAATGTACTGCTTCTTCAAAGTTTTCACTCCGACTCTAGATTTGGAGTTACTTGTATGTTGCTTCAAGGAATTTTTTCTTTCATTAGTTCTTGTACTTGTATCAAATATCCTGGTTTGAATGTCCAATAGTCAGCCTTCTAGCCATCTTCCTCCACTAGTTGTAGTAAGCACTTAACTAATACCTAATCCTCAATGGTTGTTCACCGGTGCTTAATGGCTTTTGAATTTGTCGACACCATTTAAATTAGCACATAAATTTTAGAAAAGTTAATGTATAAAAAATCTGTAGACTAACATATAGATAACTTAGTTTTCATAATTTCGAGGGAATCTCCATGTATTTCTGACTCCAATTACACACAAAAAATAGTTCAAGTACAGATCATGTGATCATAAAACAACAAAATTATATGAAAAACTAAACTACATATATTAGTCATACATTATTCCAATCCTCAAACATTTGGTTTGCAAGCTTATCCCTCCATTCAGTCTAAACATTAGTCGTTTCCACGAAGTTTATATTCTCAATGTTCATCTCACTTGAATCACCTTTACCAAGATGTGGCTCCTCAAATGTTGTCTCTGAATCCATTTCTCTATGTATCAAGTTATGTAAGAGGCAACATGTCATTATTATTTTACATTGTATGTCAACGGGGTAATAAGATCTCCCTCATATAATAGCCCCACCGATCCTTCAATCATCCAAATGCTCTTTCAATAACATTTCTAGCAGAGGAATGTCTCATGTTAAATAGCTCTTTCGGTCATGTTAGTGGGTATCATCCACGCTATTCAGTTAGATGGTAACATTGCCCTCGATATAGAGAGAGGAATCCTTAGGTATTCGGATAACAGCATCACACAAGTAGTAATAACTTGCTCATATTGCGCCCATAATGAATTATTATGGTACACCATATTAAATGAGCATATGGTCTAATACCATTGTTTGGAGAGAAAGGAATGCATCATCTTGCCCTTTGGAACTTTTAGACGAGTAGGTCATGACACTACATCTCTAAGTACCCTCAAATCAAATGTAGACCCTTTCCATCTAGGCATGACAAATATGAACCACCATTTTGCGAACACACACCAAGTACATTTGTGGTAAAGTCACTCTTTCTAGATCTATATCATTGGCGATCACTCATACATACATTCACTTTGATGTGTGTACCATCTAATGCACCTAGACAATTCTGTCAAGGGGTAAAAGGCATTTTATTCGTCATTTCATAGAAGCACATATCCACTGTAAAGTAGTGGGCGAGTCGATTATATACTTGAAACCATCACCGGACCTTCTAAAATGTCGTCTAGCTACCCTATTCTTAACATCATGTGCTACAATATGCAAGAAAATTGCAACCATCTCTTCAACGTCCACAAATTGAATGGCTTCCAATCCCCCTCTTGTTCTTAACATAGTACACAAGATAATAAAACATCTTCAGTCTATCTATGTACTCTCTCGACAAGCTAGATCCTTTTCATGAATTAGACAAAAAAAAGTTAAAGTTACCTAATTTGGTGTCTTAGGTGTGGTGGTTGGTTTTCTATTCTTCTGTCTCCAAATCTCATTATCATATTGACATTAGCATCCATTGTTGTTGTGTTGAGCAAATGACAGTAAGTATTGCAATCAATTTGTTTGGTTCTATGTTCATACTATCTTAGTACTTTAATTAACGATAGATTCCTAACAAAACAAAAACAATTGAGTTCCTAGTACACGAGGCTCCTAAAGTCCTAATATTTTTTATTTACTAACATTGAGTTCCCTAACACAACAACGATCTATTTTGATGGTTCAAGTTCTTTTGTCAGTGTGACATAACTAGGTTGGTGTAATATCCCTTAAATAAATGAGTCAAAACTAAATCAATCTTGATAGTCATAATACTAGTGTGAATCTAACTACTATTTTTTATGTTTTAGTAAAATATTGTTTTTGTTTTTTTAATTACTTAACTCTTTCCTCTATATAATTGAGTTATGAAATTTGAAAATTTTCTTGATTTAGTTTTGATTTTAGAAAAGACAATGGTGTCTTTAAAAAAAAAAAAAGAAACTTGTGAGACTTGATTTTAATTTTGCATTGCTTTCAAAAAAGTACAAGTTCATTTTCTTTTACAATTTTTTTCTTGAAAACAAAAGTTTTAAGCTATAGCTTTGTAACAAATTTACCAACATTTTGAAGAAATTAGTAATAAGTTGTTAATTTACCTTTCGTTTTAAAAACCAAAGTAACAAAAATTATTTTAAAAAATTTGCTTTTAGTAATAAGTTGTTAAATTATCTTTCATTTTAAAAATCAAAGTAACAAAAATCCTTTAAATTAATTTTTTTTTATTCTTTAATCTTTTTTTGTTAGTTTTGTACAACATATTCGTTTGATGAATTTGAAAATTTTGTTTTATATGAAATTAAAATTTTTTAATTTAATTTTGGTCTTAAGTTAAAGCCAATCGTTTTTAAAATTCAATTTTATACAAATTTCATGTACCTAGTAAACATTATTATTCTTTATATAACAAGCCAATATTATATCAATCATAGCTATTTTTAGGAAATACAAATTTAAGAAAAAATTTACAAACACACTCATCCTATTTGTTTCTATAAAAAGTCATGATCATTGTTATTCACAAATAGGGGTTCAAGGAAGTTTTGGTTTATAAAAAATATGTGTGTAGCTCTCTTATTTTTATTACAACAAGTGAACAATACAAAACAACTTAAAAAGAAAAAAAAATAATAAAACAAAATTACATTTCAAACAAAATATTCCCAAAAGTTAAAATAAATAATCTGACAAATATAACACAATCATGATATACAAAACATGAATATATACTAACAAAGAAATTAAAAACACAAAAGTCCATTTACAAATGTGGGAAAGAAAAGAACACATTACATAATGGTGATGGTGAGTGTCTAAATGTGCAAGGCAAGGGAAGATAGACCTATAAAAAAAAAAGCAAAATAAAACAGTTAGATGATATAAGTGGAAATAAAATTAATGTATAAAATATTATCGTTGAAAGTCACATTACCTTGTAATACAATAGAGTTTACTTCATGATAGTTGGATGATAGTTGAAAAACACACACACAAAAAGTCCACGTTAACAAAGCAAAATGCACATACGCCAAACAAAATATCAAAGACAAAGTGCATTAATTAAAGAGGATAATAATAGATTAAAAAAAAGTAGTAATACATATGGAACAAAGTCTATAAAAAGAGTGGATGGAAAATAATTTACCACTCAAATATAAGTGGGAACGTTATAACCTCAACCTCAATACACTATATTTTAGATAGAGAGAGGTGGTGTGGTGTGCTTATGAAGGAGAAATGCTATATTTATATTAAAATAAGAGGGAGTATTAACCAACAATAAATTTTTAGTTTCAAATCACTCAATCACCCTTAATAAATTAAGAAATAATGATTACTGTGCATTTAATACAAATAAAATAAAAATAAAATTTTAAATTTTAAATTTTAAATGTTTCAACTACAAAACATTAAAATTATTTAATACAAATAAAAATAAAATTTCCAAATTTAAATCTCTCTCAACTACCACATATACAAGTAATCTTTAATTTTCAAATTTAAATTTTTCTCTACCTAAACATAAAAATTATGTACAGTCAAATCCTCCCTCAAATCCATCTGTTTTGTTAAATTTAAAATTTTCAACTACCACATAATTTTAAAAAATAATAGAGAAAACATAATATCAATCAAAAAAGAAAAATAATACCAAATAATGATGATCTAACCTTTTTCTTCAATAATAAAAGGAAAGAAAAAAGATTATCGAAGGTATTAAAATTTTAGAAGGAATCCTCCATGAAATTAATAATTATTATCATCATTTTTTACTATTCTTTAAACAAATCAAAGTCAATAAAGAAAAGTTCTTCAACAAACAAATCAACAAAGAAAAAAAAAAGTATCTTTGCAACCAAAACAAAGAAAAATAAAATGTATCTTGAAACTCAACTAAAGAAAAAAAAACTTTATCTTGAAACCAAAGTAAAGAAAAAAATTGTATCTTGAAATCAATACAAAAAAAAAAAAAGAAAGTTGTATCTTGAAACCAAAACAAAGAAAAAAATTGTATTTTGAAACCAAAACAAAGAAAAAAATTGTATCTTGAGACCAAAACAAATAAAAAATTGTATCTTGCAACCAAAACAAAGTAAAAAATTGTATTTTGCAACCAAAACAAAGTAAAAAGAAAATTGTATTTTGCAACCAAAACAAAGAGAAAAAAAATCTTGCAACCAACATTACAGTAAAAAAAGGCAAAATATATTACAACAGAAAAAACAAAAAATGCAAAATACATTGAAGAACAAAAAAAAATGGAACGGAAAAGATCATTAGATTAGAACATACCAAAATTACAAAAGAAAAAAATTAAACAAAAAAAATCATTAGAATATAACAGAAGTGCGAAACAAAAAAACATTAGAACATAACAAAACAAAAAATGGAACAAAAGAAAAATGAACATAACAAATAAATTACAAAGAAAATAGAAAAAATTCATTAGAACAGGTCAAATAAATTACACAAAAAAAAATCATTAGAATAGATCAAATAAATTACCAAAAAATTGAACAAAAAATCATTATTATAGAAGAAAAAAATTACAAAACAAAAAGAAAAAAGCATAGAAAATTGAACAAAATTTTATTATAATAGAAAAAAAATAAACAAAAAGAAAAAAGCATGGAAGGCACAGACCCACAACGTTTTGATTTCCTCTACTAAAAGAGCACATTGTTTTTTTTTTTTTTTTTGCTTGTTATCCTTTAGCTCGACAAAGGACCATATGCCAAAAAGGGAGGCATGAAGGAAGAGGAGAGATTTTTTCATAGAATTAGAAGCATAAAGTGAGGAAGAGAGGAAGAGATGAGAAGAGATCTAAAAATTACTGAAAAAAGGAACTTTTTCTTAGGTTTGAAAAATAAAGTTAGGAAGAGATATGAGATTGAAAAATTGATGAAAGAAAGAGAATAGATTTTTTTTCTTTTTTCTTTTTATTTCGTACATAATAACGAAATGGCCTAAACCCTCCATTTACCCCTTATCTTAAGCCCTTTCTTTTAAACCAAATATGGGCTTGACATTAAATTCAAAGCCCATCTAATTCCAAGTCAAAGGGCCAAACAACCTTTGAGTGACTATCATTAGATAGAATTTAGAATTTTGGTATAACTTGTAAATAATTTAATTTATTTTACTATTTATAAAAATGCCCCTTACATATACATACCCATGTATATATATTTAATTAAGGGAAATTTTAAAAAATAGCAAATTTTACAAAATACTTACAACTTATAGCAAATTCAATCATTGATAGTCATTGATATGCTATAGTGATAGAAGACTATCACCAATAGAATCCAAAATTTTGTTATAACTTGTAAATATTTTAATTTATTTTGCTATTTTTAAACATGTCCCTTAATTTATTTTATGTTGAAATTATTTGAGTGTTATTTTAGATTTTTGAGGAATGATATTGGTTGATTAATTTAGTTATAGAAGATAAGAATAATTATGTTATAGGTGATAATATAACTATCTAGGAAGATATTATTAAGATCTTTTACTTATATTTTGGGAGGAGAATAATAATTCTATTTGGAATAATATAATTATTACGTTATTATGTGTGTTTTTTGGAAAATAAAAGAAGGAAAAGTGATGAGATGGATTATTAATTAGGAGAGAGAAGAATTTATTATTTGTTATTGGAAAAAGAAAAAGGAAAAGATAATGATAATACTGTATTATTATTATTATTATTTTATAGCTTGGAAAAGGGGAGGGAAATAATGTTATTTTATATTATTATTTATTATTTAAAGCCCTTCTAAAGTGTGCAAGAACTCTCAAACTATTCATCTTCTTCCTCATTCATCTCCTCAACCAACCCTAGTCGTCGTCCCTTTCTCCAGCCACCTCTGCCGCACGCAGCACTCTGGTAGCGTCACCATTCGTCGGCCTAGGTCCTCATCGTTCATCGTATGCTCAGATGAAGCCGAGGAGACCCCGATTGCTAGCCGCCGCGTTCTTCTTTGCTTCATGTCTCCGTCTGATCTCATTTTCTTCTCGTTCCTGAGCCCTATCGCCATGTGTCACCGATTCCTGCAATTTATCAGATCCGAGTCGATGGTCTTCCAGCCACGCGCCAGCCTTCTCCATCTGCTTCATGTCGAGTCGTGTCTTTCGTGTGAACTGTGTGTTGTCGTCTGAGTCGAAGAAGCATGCTTCGTTGGACCCAAGCCAGTCTTCCCTTGTGCGAGCCATCTCCGTTTTTCAAGTCGCACGAGCCACATCTCCTTTTTCCCTGAGCCAAGTCCAAGCCTCCTTTCCTAGCCAAGTCATTTTGAGTTTCTTTGGTTAGCCAAGCCACTAGTTTGAGCCAGTTGCTTTGAGTGAGTTGTGTTGGGTTTGATACGCCCAAACGGTTATTCTTTAGATCTTAATTAAATTTATAATTGGTTGTCAGTTGGGTTATTTTTCTTAAAGGTTGGACTAGACATGTTGGAGGATTTGAGCTGTGATTTTCCCCAACTAAGGTTGAATTGGTTTCAACCTCCTTCGTTGGTAAGTTCGTAAATGTGAGAAATTAACTGTTTGATGTGGGTATCAAACTATTAATTTAAATCTTATTTTTATGTTTAGGGTTGCTTGCTGGAAAGTTTCACTGTCAGCTAAGATTTAACTGTTAGCTAATATCTCAAGTAAGAGATTCTCCTATTAGACCCCCAGATTAACGTTGCATGTATGTTCTTTATTATACATTAAATGTAGCTAAGAGAGATATAATATGACTATTAGAGATGACTTTATAAATGGCTACTTAGGTGACCATTACGGATGATCGAGACATGTATGACCAAGATACATTATGATTGAGGCATGTTATGATTAGATATGCTATGGTTGAGTTATGTTTGACTTAGCTATGATACTTATGTTATGATATATATGTGCTATGATGTTCTGTTAGATTTACCTGTTAGAGTCGTACCATATGGATGTCCCTCGGGATTACCATCTATTTAGGCTTGTGTGGCTAGTTTTGATGTGTGATTTGACTGGATCACTGATAGCCCAACTCTTCTTTAGGGTGATTCCTTCGGGTTCACCGAAAGCCCATATGTGTCCCTACGGGATCACTGGATAATGTGCATATGGGAGCACAATAGTTATGTGGTACTTTGTTATAAGACTCTAACGCAAAGTTAACCGACACGTAGTGGGGCTAATAGTGGGTCTCTTACTAAGTATAAATTTATACTTATTATTTTCTATATTTAACTTTTCAAGCAAAGGTAAAGACAAGCTGGCGAATGATAAGAAGTGACCATGGGTTGCCATAGGGGACAATTTAAGTTTTCTTTCGCATTTATGCTTTCAGTATTAAATTTTCAAAAATTTATTTTAGAACTCATGTTTACTTTTGATATTTCTTTTATTTTTAAATTTTAATTTTTATAGGACCCATACTAGTATTTTATTTATTTATACTTTTTTATATACTTTATTATTAATTTTAAATGAATATTTGAAACGTTTTCTTTAAATTTAGTATTTTTTTTATTTTAAATAAAAAGTCTATATTTATTTTAATGATAATGACCTCAACTTAATAGAAAAAGTTGGTTCGTTACATATTATGTATCCTATTGTCATAAAAAAATTTATTTTGATGTTTATATTATGAAGTTTTCTTTTCTCCCAATGATGGAAAACAATTTTGATGAGACCGACCCAAAATTCGTCCCTCCCTCATGTTCTAGGCATGGTCACGGCTTGGACAACTCCAACGCTCCTAAGCCAAGTGCCAGAACACCCAAATTTAAACTTAGACTTTTACTTAAACTTGAACTTTACTTAAACGCCCACTGCTTAAGACTTAAGCTTTAATAAGAACTTGCTTTGGGATATGGAAATGCAATGCTAATAGGTTTGAGAGAGAACTTAACACCTTTATTCATTTTTTAACAAACTTAGTAAAGTTACAAAGTAACACTTTAAGAACTTACACTTTCAAACTTGAACTCCAACACCTTGCATAACTCTTATTGCCTGGCACAATGCAACGACTTTCTCTACACAGCCTCCTCGCTTATCTTACCTAAATAAAAAGAAAAGACGTAGGCCTAATGCTTAATGAGTGATAATTTAGAAAAACCTTTTAGAAAATACAAGTACATGCACAAAATCATTTTACAAGATAATTTCTCAACGCTTTACCACGAGCTGAGAATAACCTTAAACACCTTCATTAGCCTCTACTTATTTCTTTCACCTGGACATTAAACCTTTTCCACGCATAGACTACTGTGATAATTCTCATTTCACCACCAACATCCCTAGAGACTCATTCAATTCTAGTTGCTCAAGTGGTTAGCTCCAATGCAAACCTCTCAATGCATCCACCCATCTTCTTGCCATTCGTACCACTAAATCCATGGTTGCCTCAACATTATGTGTACATCACAACTAGCTCTTGATAGGAATAAAGCTAATGGTTTACTCGCAAACAAGCATTTCATACAAGCAACATAAAACACATACTTTAACTCGCAAAAATACTTTCAAACAATCATGCTTTTATTATTAATCATAAACAATATTATAACATGCACTACATTGTACATAACACAACATGACTTTGAAAGAAAAGGTTTAGAAATCTCTGTTCTTTTCTTTGGAAGGCTCACTCACAAAAACTAAAATGTTTCCTCCTAAACCCCAACTTCTTCTCCTCTCCTAATGTTCTCTTGGCAGAGCTTCAACACTTAGAATTTCCTTATAACTTCCTTTGAACTCATCCACAAAGCCTATTTATACTAATCATAAATTGGATTAGTCATCTTTAAACTTATCTTAACTTACCCACTCCTCTTTAGTGCCTTACATGTGTAGATTTAATATTTTCTCTAATCATGCTTAACTCTAACCCAACACGTAAGAAGTCGACTAATTCGAATTAATGAATTATCACCCTTTCTTAACTTTCTGTCAGACCCGTTTTTAATTTGAGTATTGGAAGTAAAATTTTGAATAAAAGTACTATAGAAATTGACATTTGAATATATCACAAAAATGGTTAAGCGATAAAATCTTTTATTGTTAGAATAAGTTTTGTAATTAAGAAGTTAATTCACGAGGAAGTTTTAAGAATAGAAGGATTGGCAATAGAATCTATAAGTCTAAACGCTCTCAGAAGAAAGTTTGCATAAGCTTTTTACTAAAACGACTAGGTGTTTGGGTAGTCTTCATGATAAGAACTAAGAGTTTCGCGATGAAAAAAGTTTGTTAGTTCGCGAGGAAGGCTTATTGTAAAGATAAACTACGTGATAAGGTTATTTGCGAGAAGTGTTGTAGTAGTTATTTACGATATGGGGTTAGGTGAGAAGTAAGATCTGGCTAAGAAAATGTTAAATCTAATTTGACAAGGGTTAATGTGTAAGATTAAGAAAATGTCTCTTCCCTCTCCACGAGAAGAGAAGGAATAGGAGAATTTTTGTTAAAGTATGGTGAGTGGTTTTCTTCTTAAATGTTTTGTGCTTCCACTTTACTATTTTGAAAGATGATTTGAGAAAGTGTTTCAAAAAGAGATTTCTATGAAAAGTTTATATGTGTTCTAGCATTATAAAAATCATGTTAAAGCTTGATTTGATGATTACGATTTCCATGCTATGAAATGGTTTTCAAACCATTAGTTGATTTCTTGAGATAATGCTAACTTTTATGTGCACATAATGAGTCAAGGCCACCATGGGGTGACGGACCACATGGTGATAAAAAGTTGGCTTATGCGTTAAAAGGAGCGTATAAAGCTTAGTGACCTGAGCAACAAGGACAAATATGTATGTTCTTGGATGCTGCTGATACAGTAGTCAAAACTCAAGGTAATGAGACCAAGCGTAGAGAACGATTTGGGATCCTTGGCGAAAGGAATGAATGTTAACTAATGTGTGTTTATGTGAAATTATTATGTTATGAATATATTTGTACATAAAGAAAGGTTTATGCGAGATGAAATGATTTGATGTTATTTATGCAAAATGATGTTTATGAAAAGGTATTGTGAAAAGGATTTCATTAAGTCTTTTAGACATTCTTTCAAAAATTCATTAAGTCTTTTAGACATTCTTTCAAAAATTCATCTTCCAGGATCAGACGTTTAGGCCAAGTAGAGAATAAGGTTGAAGGATTTGCGGCAAGATGACTCCAGACATTTTGGAAATAGTTAACCATTGGTTGTTTGGTTAAAGTGTTGTAATTATGTATCAAACGCTTGTTATTAATAAACGTTTTGGTAGGTATTTATTGCACTTACGACTACATTTTGATTTTCCTTGATAGTACAAAAGGAGTTGATAATAATATTTTGCGATAAGAAAATTTCAAAGTTGTAATAAACTCACATTTTATTCCTACTACTTTGACATTTTTGTCGTAGTATGGTTTGGGATGTGACACTTTCTTTCCTCGCTTGGCTCCTTCTCACCTAACTCAAAATGCTTACTATACTTCCCTTCTCACATTATATTGTCTTAGCACAACACCTAGTTTTATTAACCATACTACTCTTCCTCGCATCACCTAGCTAGAATGCAACTCCTTCCTCAAAACACATAGTATTTATACTTAGTAATCTACTGCTTCTTACAAAAATTCTTCTTTACAGCCTTTTTATTCCAGAACGCAGGCTTCACAAGAAGACCATTTGTGGGGAGAAAAATGTTGAGGAAGTTGGGGAAAACCATCCAATGCTAAAACTTCAAAACTACTAAATCTGGAGGAATTGGTAATTATAAGTACAAATCTCTCTTAGAACAATTTCATGATTTTAAAGATTTTACATATGAAGAATTTTAGAATCTTAGAGCATAAGGTAGATGTAGCATATGATGAGCTACAATTGTTAAAAGAAAATTTTCATATTGTTTCTTCTGAGAGTGAGATTAATATGAATGGTATAGATTATGTTGTGGGTGGTTATTGTGTAAATGTTGAAAATGAAGGAGATTCTAGAGAAGGCCTAAATGATGGAAAAGGTGGAGAGTTTGGTTAAAGGTGAAAATGGTAGAAATGCAGAGCGAGCAAGACAGGAATAGTAAATTTAGTGGAGATAATACTGTTATAAATGGTAGGAGGAATATTGACGACGACGGGAATGATGGTGGACATCAAAATGATTTGAATAAATATCGAATGGAGGGAGTGTTGGAAGATTTTATGGTGAATACACAATTATTACAAGAAGTTAAAAATAATGAGTAGACAAAGCATGCTTCAAAAGGTATGTATGATATATTTACATTTTATATTATTAATACTTGTATGATTTTAAATTTTATATCGCCTGATTGATGTATACTGTCTCTATATAAGTGAAAAAGAAAAGAACCAAACAATTTTATAGATATGACCCTTACACAATTTATTACATGATAGATATGGTATAGGATCCCAAGTAACAGAATGCAAGACATTGGAGGCTTAGATTGGAAGAACAAATAAAGCGTCTTTCAACACTCTTGAAGATTTCTCTTAAATTATGGAATTCCAGATAAACTTTATTTGTTGAATGAAAAATTATTTCTATGAGAAAAACAAAGCTATGTGATATAGCTGTAATTTAAACATGATTTTTTAAAATGCTAGTTCTTTATGCGATGCGAAAAGACTAAGCTATGCAATAGCTATGTTTCAATGCTATGCGAATGAAAACTATTGTCTTTCATGTTTTAGTTTTTTTTTTAACTATGTAATATTAATCATGATTATGCAATAACATGAGCTACGTGAGATAGCTATGTGAAAGGTTATAATATCTCATTGCATATGTTGACATCCTAGGCGAGATGGTCAAATATGATGAGAAATGTTAAAGTCATGATCTTTATCACATGATTAAAAGAATCAAACGTTTTATTATCGTTTAGGATTTAATAAGTCAACATAACCCCTCCATAAATAAAAAGGTTACAAATTAATTTCTCAAAATTAATTTCCAACGGTCTATTGATTTCCTCACACTATATAT
>JBBPDI010076287.1:0-15124 GCA_037974545.1 Cucumis variabilis | reverse complement strand
TATATATAATTAGCCTAAACTTCTAACAATAGACTAAACTTTCCATATCTATGTGTAGCCTAACTATAGGTGTATCAACAAAACTAATTCACCTAGCTATATCAAGTATATCAACAAAATATCACACCCATATCAAGTATCAACAAAACTTGTCTATCAAACTCAAAATATAATCACCATAATCAAATGTGGGACCCAAAAATTCAGGAAACTCCATTCGCTTCATCCAACTCGAATTAACTATATGGACTTCTTGTATCAATCTGATGTGAAACCTAAAATATTAAAGTTAATACTTCGATTACTTGAATTATAGAAAATAATTCAAATAATCATTTAAACACAACATACCGAATCTGTGACTACTATGCTCCCATTAGTGATTATACTCCTATTGTTGGCATTCTAAGACCCTCATAGTGCAACCATTTTTTAACCACAAAGCTATAGCACATTGTAAGATGCAATGGAATAAATCATAAAATTGTTGTTGATATAACAAATTAGATACACATGCTTGTGTTTTATATTTAAAAACCATGTAAGAATGCTAGTTCAATGCCCTTAAAAAGATAGAATTCCAAATCTTAAAGCTCCCTAATCTCAAGCAGAACTAACTATGAAAGGGATGTACGTATCAAGAATTGGGAGTTACTGATGTTGCAAACTTTGAACCTTGCAGAGAAAATTTAGTGCTTTGTCAGAAGCTTATAAGATATATCAGATAGTTTTTCATAAATGAATATTAAACCATTTTAAGTAGGCTTGTATGCCACCTCTTTTAAAACTTCAGATCCTAGTTTTAGGGTAGGGGGCGTACTAGTGGAAGAAACTATGCAATATAATAGAGATTTGAGCACATTTACAATGATAAGATGGTTTAGAAGGAAAATATATCATACAAAACTCAATGAGACCAACAGCAACATCCCAACAGCACAACATGTGCTTTTTAAAGACCAAACATTGGTAAAGTTAGCTAGAGAAAAATATTAGTTGTTTTTGCCTTCAATTTAATAATCAAGTTGCTAGGATGAGTTTCTCTTCCGCCACTCTTACCAGCTTCTGGTACATGAATGGTATCTCCATAATCAACCCCTAATGCACACAAAAAATTACAAACAAAATATATTAAAAAACAAATATATGAAATAGAAATCATTGTGAAGTTTCATATATTCTTTTGAGTTAAAAGTTGTTCCAGTAATTATACAACTGAAGAACACTGAGGACAATTCTTGTGAACCATTCCAATGTAACCTAACTCAAGTTTTTGGACACCACATTGAAGTTTAATTCATTGTAGTATCTCATTTTCTCTTTGGTTCAAGTATAATACCTATACAAGCCTGTTTCAAGTAAGACTTGAAAATATAAAATAATAATAAAAACGAAGTTTAGAAAAGACTTCTAGTAGAAAAAATTGTTTGATCTAATAATTCAACTTTTTGACAATATAAAATACTCTTATAAAAAAGTTAAATATTTACGAAATTGAGCCATCTCTTTTCTTTTTTTTTCTTTTTCTTTTTCACTAAATGGACATGCATTCTAAATAGATAACAGACAACTGAAACAAATAATATCTAATGCAATCTAATTAATTTAAGTTCTTTTAGTAGACCAAAGTGTTGCAGTTACCTGAAAGCATTATTCTACATAGTTTATTGATTATATTTTATCAGTCAAAATCCAACACGATAAACAAAATCAAGTGGTCAAGACCAACCAGTAGGTATAGTAACTGTAACCTTCATGACACCTTCCTACAACTCCCATTCCCCTGCATTGCCCACATGATTCCTGAAGCAAACCAGAAAAGAAAAATGAAGAAATAAATCACTTAAACAAGATTATAAAGGAAGAAGTTTAAAATAACTAATTTTTTTAACTATACACCAAACTTCAATGATTTGACTAGATCCTCGACAACTGGTGCAAATCAATATAAATGGAGGAATAGTAACTTGATGATTAAACTTAAAACACTCAAAATCCAAAAGACAATAGCAGGACAATCGACACTGAATGGTTCCAATTTGAGACACTTACTCTACCTAAACCTCTACAAGTAGGGCAAAAGTCCATCTTTTCGATGCATTTACTGGATAGACATGCCCATCTAAAACAAAGGCAAAAACCCATAAACTTTTAAGAGGGAACAAAATTGTTAAAACTCTTTTATTACTTTGAATGAATAAACTGAGGGCAAACACAAGGCAATAAGATAAAAATTACAATTCAAGCAAGCATCACGATTTAGTTAATGTCATAATAGATTCTTCAGGATAATTTCTCCTATCACATCAAGCTGGTTTTTGCTCCATCTTAAAACTGATAGTTTTTATTCATCATTTCAAAACTAAATCAGTCAAGTAGAAATTGGACACACTAAATCACGAGCAATTACTCAACTTAGAAACATTTCCAGTAGCCTTGGTAACAAAACAAAGAAAAAGAAAAAAAGATTCAATTAAAAACCCTAGAAAAATGGAGGCCGAAATCATAATAAGAATAGAGAAATGAAAGAAAAATTATAAACTAATCGATTGAAATTACAAACTAATCGATTGAAACCTGGAGAAATGAAAGCCCTAAGAAGAAGAACAAAAACGCGGCGGTGAATGCAGACGAATGGTGAATGGTCGTCTGGAGCTTTCGATTAAGATGTTGAAGAAGGTGTTAAAGCTTGGGTGTGGTGGGAGATTCGTGCGAAGAAATGGAAGAAATTGTGGAGCTTTCATTCGGTGAAGTTTGTGAAGAAGAAGAAGAAATGGTGGATGGGAAGAAAGGATGAGGAAAATTTTAGGGGAAGAACTATGACATTTTTAGAATTTGGGGAAATTTTTAATTTTAGAAATTGGAGAAAAATGGAAAAAAAGAAAAAAAATCTTACGCTTTTAATCTGTCAAGTATTGAAAATAAAAAGTAAAAAATTGTGCATTTTTTCACTCTTGGTTATTCTTGACGTTTTTTTTCCTACTTGACAGTTTTAATAAAAACTGTCAAGGATATCAAAACTACAAGCGTCAAGTATTGCCAATTTTGTAGTCGTGTTAATATGCCAGGAATATCACAAGATGAGTTACGTTTAGCATTATTTTCGCTCACCCTACACGATGAAGCCAACCAATGGGAAAATTCTCTAGAAGAAGGGGAAGTTACAACTTGGGATAATCTAATTGAAAATTTTATGAAAATGTTCTTTCCACCCAATGTAAATGTAAAAAGAAGGCAAGACTGGATGACCTTTGAGCAGAGGGATAGCGAGAATCTAATTGACGTGTGGAGAAGGTTCAAAGGTTGTCCTTATCATAGCATACCAGGATGTTTCTTGATGGAGCAGTTTTATTTTAGATTGAGGAAGGATACACAATAATTTGTAGATATGGTGTTTACAGGTGGGATGCTTCGATCATCCTATAACAAGATTAAAACAACGCTGGACGCCATGACCATCAACAGCCAAGAATGGAGGGATGACTATTTTGGCTCAAGAATTGAAAACAGGGGAAGTAGAAGAGAGCTAGGAAGAATAGAAGAAGGATCAGATAGGAATGCTAGGGTAATAGTGTAGAGTCAAGTTACTGAAATGAGTAAGGTCTTACAGTCCATGGCTTTGTCTCAAGTCAATGCTGCAGGGAGTTCACTTAAAGCAGTACATCAGGTAGTTGAGTTAGGTTGAATAGGATATGGTGGACCGCATGACACAGATGCATGCTCCATGAGCAAAGAGACAGTCGCCTATGTGAAACACGATCCATACTCCAACACTTACAACAAGGGTTGGAGAGACCATCCAAACTTTAGTTGGGATGGTCAAGATCAGAATGCATAACAGCGACAACCCAACCAATTTAACTACAGAGGCGAAGTATCCTACTATCGCCCAAGACAATATCATGAACGACCACAAAATCCAATGTAGTGCCTCAACCCATCACATCCTTCATCATCATCCTCATCACCATCAATGAAAGTTTTGGTTCAAGAATATATGCAAAGGAATGATACAAGTCTAGTCGCATCCATTAAAAATTTAAAGTTACAAATGGGACAATTAGCCAGCGACATGTCTGGGAGACAAAAAGAAACCCTCCCCAGCAATACACAACTACTAATTCAAGGAGAGAGCTCAGAAAAAGAAAAGTGTCCGGTAGTAACGCTATGCAACGAAAGGAACCTATCCATCCGCAAACCAGAGTCTGAACGTAGAAATCTTACTTTTACCTCTGCTGCTGAGAATTGCAACTTAAGTACTCATTCCTTAATTTCCTCTTTAGGTAATGATAATTCTTCCTTGCAGAATAAAAGCATGCTGAGCAAGGAAGTGGAGCATTCAAGGAGAGAAGAGCAACGCGATGAAGCATCTGATAAGGCGACGAGTTCCAATCCATTATCGCCCCTCCATTTCCTAGTTGCCTAAGAAAGAAAGGCAATGGACAAATTTTTGATAAGTTTCTGAACATTCAGAAGCAGCTACACATCAGTATACTATTTGTGGACGCATTAGAACATCAATGACTTAGAAACAGTAGCTTTAATGGAAACCACAAGCAACATCTTCAAAGAAAGGACACTAGTGAAGATGATAGATCCTAGAAATTTCACTGTCCCTTGCTCAATAGGTGAGGTGGATTTAGGCCATGCACTGTGCAACCTTAGGACAAGTATTAATTTGATGCCTCTTTCTATTTTCAAGATATTATAAATAAAGTAGATACAATCAACACTAAGGAGGCTCCAGTTCGTGGATAGATCCATTGCTAAGCCAGAGGGTAAGGTCAAAGACGTTTTGGTGAAAGTGGACAAATTCATGTTTTCTACAGACTTCGCCATTCTAGACTATGAAGCTGATTGGAAGGTACCAATCATCTTAAGGTAGCCATTTCTAGCAACAGGCCGCACCCTCATAGACGTCTACCAAGGAGAAATGACCATGCATGTGAATGAAGAGGAAGTAAAATTCAATGTCATCAACGCGATGAAATTTTCTACTTATGTTGAAAACTGCAGTCCAATATAAGCCCTTGGTTAGTACTATTGCGAGGAAGAGGTATATTGAAAGTTGTTTAGCACTGAAGAGTTCTTTGAAGATGACTCAAGTTTACTTGAAGAAGTGAATACCATAACTGGTGAAAAGAAATTTGAACCGTTGGACTTGCAAAACAAAAAAGAAGAAGAAACAAAGCCATTAATTGAGAATACACCAGAGCTAGAACTCAAGTCGTTGCTGCATCACCTAAAATATGGATTCTTAGGCAAAAAGGATACTCGACATATCATTATCTTTGCCTAGCTAAGTGGCACTGAAGAAAGAACATTACTGAACATGTAAACGTTGTTCTGTGTTGATCTTCAGTTGTTCTGTGTTGGCTGGCAGGAAAAGAATATCACCGCTTTCTGGATGGTTATTCTGGTTATAACCAGATTAAGATAGTGCCTGAAGATCAACACAGAACAACGTTTACATGTCCTTATGGTACATTTGCATTTTGCAGAATGCCATTTGGTTTATGTAATGCTCCAAGAACATTCCAAAGGTGCATGATGGCTATTTTTCAAGATTCCTGGAAAATCCAGTGAAAATATTCATGGATGTCTTCTTGATATTTGGTGATTCTTTCAAATAATGTCTAAATAGTTTGGAGGAAGTACTTGAGAGATGTGAGGAGACACAACTTATTTTAAACTGGGAGAAGTGTCACTTCATGGTGAAAGAAGGAATCATGCTTGGACACAAAGTCTTAAACGGAGGATTAGAAGTAGATCCCACGAAAATTGATGTAATCAGCAAGCTGCCACCGCTTGGTGATGTTAAAGCAATGAGAAACTTCATGGACTTTGCTAGGTTCTATAGAAGATTCATTCATGGGTTTTCTAAGACCGTCAAACCATTAAGCAAGCTGTTGCGTATAGATCAACCCTTTATCTTTTATGACAAGTGCAATCAAGCGTTTCAAGCCATCAAAGACACGTTGACCTCAGCACCTATACTTCTTAGTCCAAATTGATATCAACCATTTGAACTCATGTGCAATGTGAGTGATGTGGCAGTGGGAGCTGTGCTAGATCAAAAGAAGAATAAGATGATCCATCCAATATACTACGCTAGCAAAACTCTCAATGAAGCACAAGAAAATTATACTACCACTGAAAAAGAGTTGTTAGTGGTGGTCTTTGCAATTGAAAAGTTTAGAAGTTATATCATTGGCTCCAAAATTACGATGCATTCTGATGATTCTGCGATCAGATACCTCATAGCGAAGAAGGATGCTAAATCGTGGTTAATAAGATGATGGATTGTATTGCTCCAGAAATTTAATGTAGAGATTATTGACCGCAAAGGCATCAAGAACCAAATGGCTAATCACTTATCGTGTCTCAAGAATGAAGAATTTAAATGCGGGAATAAAGAGATTAAAGAAAGATTTCCAGATGAGCAGCTCTTTTGCGTTGAGATAAAAGAACCTTGGTATGCCGACATAGTAAATTATCTTGTTCGTAAGTTATTTCACGAATGTCACTTTTATAAGTGGGATGAACCTTTCCTAAACAAATTAGGTCCAAACCATCTATTAAGGCGGTGTGTCCCTGAATATAAAACAACTGACATACTAGTCAAATGTCATGAAGCACCATATAGAGAACATTTTGGTGGACAAAGGACTATCACTAAATTATTGTAGAGTGGGTATTTCTAGCCGACTCTTTTTTAGGATGCAAGAAACTTTGTGATCAAATGCGACAGATGTCAAAGGATATGAAATCTAACGCGCCATGATGAATTGTCTTAGCAACCTATCTTAGAAATTGAACTCTTCGATGTGTGGGCATAGACTTCATAGGACCCTTTCCTCAATCTGGGATCCATGTGTATATTTTACTGACTGTAGACTATGTCTTGAAGTGGGTTAAAGCAATCTCCTGCTTTAAGAATGATGCAGTTCCAGTAAGTAAATTCTTGAAAAAGAACATCATTACGAGATTTGAAACCCCTAGAGTAATATCAACAATGAAGGTTCTCGTTTCGTCAATCACATCATCACAATGCTACTTGCAAAGTACAACATAACCCATTAGATAGCCATCGCCTATCACCAACAAACAAATGGTCAAACGAAAGTATCCAATAGATAAAATAATTTTTTTTAGAAAAAGTAGTAAATCACTCCCGTAAGGATTGGGCAGATCACCTAGATTCTGCACTTTGGGCATATCACACAGCGTATAAGATGTCGACTGGGATTTCACCCTACGTATTAGTTTTCATAAAGGGTTGCCACTTACCATTAGAGTTGGAACATAAGGCATTATGGACATGTAAAATGCTAAATTTTGATCATCGCGCTGCAGGAAAGATAAGGGTATTACAATTGCATGAACTTCAAGAATGGCAATCTCAGGCATATAAGAATGTTAAGATTTATAAGGCTAAAACAAAGGCATGGCACAATAATCACATTCATAAATGTGAACTCCACATTGGACAAAAAGTGTTGTTATTCGATTCACATTTATGTCTATTTTCGGGTAAGCTTCGTTTGTGATTGTTTGGATCATTTTTGGTCTAGCAAGTCTTTTTGCAAGGCGCTGTAGAAATTGCTTTGCTAGATGGAACAAATGTGTTCAAGGTAAATGGACAACGACTTAAAGCATACATTGAAGGAGAAACATGTAATAAATTTTTGGTGGATTTATTGTAATTGTCTTTTATTGATTACATTTAAAATGCATTTGTGCGTTTTGTCTCTATCTGCACATCATTTCAATTATGCGAAACACATTATTTTGTGTGCAACTATCATTTTAATTTTATGTTATTTCGCTCTATTTACACCACATTTCTTTTTTGCTTTGTACTTAAGGTAGTTAGCAAATTTTATGCCTATTGAAAAGTTCATGAATTTGGCAAAATGGGAGTTAAAGGGAAAAATGAAAAAAAATTCAAGTTTCACTTATCCTAAGCATCGCTAAAAAAAGATGAGCATAAAATTGGGATTTCGAAGGGATGTACCGACTTCTTGTTAGACATTTAGTAATGAGGCAGTCGTAATGATTACCTTCATCGTATAAATACGAATGAGATCCCACTCCTCCTCCTCCTCTAAGAAACTTTAGTTGTTGCCCTTCACGGTGCAACCGCAATCGTTCGCATTGCTTAGCTCCTCTATCTGCTTCGCCAATCCATCACTGCTGATAACGCACATAAATAACCGTTATTATAGTTCTTTTTATTATAATAATAAGGTTAAAACGTATAAGGAGACGATCAGAACTCATGACGTATGTTGTAGACGCATAAATATTTAGAAATACAACTTACACAAATGTTATTCCTGTTTTACGTGGTTATCATGTTTAAACGAAGTGGGAAAATAAGAAAGGAGCAACTCATACATGACATCTCTAGCAAAGGCTATGCAATGAATCTCGCTTGGTGATAAAAAACCCCAGGCGAGGAACCAAAACATCAAGCGAGGCAATCTTACAAGAAGACAAGAATGGTAGCTGAGATGATGTGACATTACAGGGCCAGGTGACAACGCTAATACACTTAGAAGAATAGAAGTTTCTCACTAAAAAATAGCCTATACAAGCACTTCGTCTCACCCGAAGAGAAGGAGAATCGAATAGGCCAAGGTTCGAATAGACCAAAGATATTTTATATAGAGAGAAAAAGCTCGAGTGAGCTACTTAGAGTAAATAATATCTTTTCTACTTATTGTACCACTAAGCATGCTATTGTATGATGGAATAATTTACGTATTATATTAAGAACATTATTTACATTGAGAAACTTTGGATTGTGACATTATGCTAAAGTCTATTGATTGTTGAATGTCTGCTAAGATTAACGGTGACAGTTAACTCTTCTAACATGCTTGTGTACATTTTATGTTTCATGTTCCTTCAGGGCCACTTCTTATGCTATGATTTGTGTTTCCTCAAGTTTACTACCTATGTCATGTTACTTTTACATTATGCTTATGTTTCAAAAGGCCTCATTAAGAGGATTACTTATTTGAGTATTTTTATACTCATCCTTTCTTATTTCATGTTTTTTAGATAAGGCAAAAACATAGTGGCAAATGACGAGTGGGACTTATGATTGTGCCATTTGGGATTAGAGGATTGTTTTCGCTCATATTCGTTTTCAAATTATTTTAAATGTTTTGATAGGATACTTTGTTAGGATTATTTTATTTTCTTATTATTCTTTATATATATATAACTTTTTAAGGGATATCCCGAATAAAACTTCAATTTACTTATTTATTATTTTTTAAAAATTATTTTCTTTTATGTTATCAATCTTATTTTAAAATAAAAATTTCTACTTTGATAGTAAAAAAATTTTTATTTGAATTTTACAAATTTTGAAATAATGACCTTAGTTAGAAATATCAAAAGTTGGGTTGTTACAATAGTATAACATTCACAAATCACAAGTTTTAGAACATAAAACCCTACAAGAAAACATTTCTAGAAATTTATAAGGCAAGTAAGTTTTACCACAAACCTCCTTTATAAAATTTTTCAAGGTTCTTATTATTCACTTTCAACAATGAGGACCTATGAGGACCTTAGTGCACTCTTAAATTTGTGAAGATGAGCATATTCATAGAATAGCGATGATTTTCTATCAACGCGTTTTATATAAATTAATAAAAGAATAAGTAAGGAAGACCCAATTATTTTTAAATAAAAAAAGACATTTCTAAAAATAAAAATAAGATTTTCTAGAAATGAACATGGGTATTTTTATACTTAAGCTTTGTAAGACCTGAGCCTAAATTAAAAGTTAAAAAGGAAAATTTTTGACTAAGTATGTAACTTGACGTTTTGGACAAGAAGGTGTTTTAGTTGAGTATGTTTCAAGAGCTTAAGGTAAGACAATCCGCGAGCAAGATTTGTGGTAAGACCTATAAGGCTAAACGCTCACAAGAGAAAAAGTTTTTGTGAGAAACGTTGGTAGTTCACAAAAGAAGTTATGCGATAAGACCTTGGGAAGCTACTAAGTGGTTGAAGTTATTTGCGGAATGGTATTAGGTGAGAAGAAAGGTTTGGCAAAAAGATGTCAAATCTGATTCGATAAGGGTTAACGTGTAAGATTAAGATTTTAAGCATGACTAAAATAAATAGAAATTTTACAAGTGTGAGGTTGAAGTAGGAGTTGTAAATCGAATAAAGAACTAAGGATGACTAATCCAGATTAAAAGAGTTGTTAGTATAAATAGAGGATTTGGGTAACTAAGTAGGGGATGATGGGAGTTTTGTTGAAATGCTAAAGTGTTGGCACTTGGTCTCCACGAGAAGACTTTGCGAGAAAAGGAAAGTTGAAGAGTGAGTGCTTTTCTTTCAAAGTTTTGTGAGTGTTTTCCTTAATATTATATGTCAAATGTTACTTATAAATCTCTATGGATTTGAGTTAATGATTTCGATTCAAAGTGATTTCTAAAAGAGATTTATATGAAAAAGTGTTATAATGTTCAAAGCATGATTTGATCTTAATGTTTATGATATAGTTTGTAAACCATTAGTTACTTTCTTTGAATATGCTAACTTTTATGTGCACATAAAGAGTTAAAGGCCACCATGAGTGTACGAAACTACGTGGTGATAAAGTTGGCTTATGCTTTGAAAGGAGCGTATAATTCTTAGCGGTCTGAGAAAAAAGGACGAATCAGAATACTCTCGGATGCTGATGGTTTAGTAGTCTAAACGAAAAGTTAAGTGACCTAGCGTAGAGAGTGATTCGGGATCCTAGACGAGATAAAATGGTTGTGAAATGATTTGTTAAGCATAAAGAAAGGTTGGTGTGTTTAAATGACTTGATATTTTTTTGCAAAATGATTATGAAAAGGTATTGCAAAAGGTTTTCAAAAAACCTCACTAAGTCTTTTGACTGACGTTTTCAAAATATATCTTCCAGAATCAGACGTTTAGGCCAAGTAGAGAAGAAGGTTGAAGGATTTGCGGTGAGATGAGAAAGCTACTAGATGTTTAAGAATTTATTTAATGTAACTTTAGGTCAAAGTGTTGTAAGTTATGTTCATTTAAATGTTTGTTATTAATAAAGTGTAAGTTTTGGTTGAATTGATCGCGTTAAGTTTTTCGCATTAAGAATGTTTTTGAATGTGTTTGGCATTCAGCACGAATTCTGTTGTGTTATGTTTTCTCTTGGTAGTAAAAGGAATTGAGGTTGAATTAATCAATAAGAAAATTCCAAGGTTGTAACTAAATCGCATCCTATTCCTATTATTTCGGCATTTTGGTAGTATAGGACCAAGGGGTGGACAATTTAGATACTAGTTGTAGTCTAAAGACTGAAGAGAAGTTTAGCGATCACATAAATTATTTTTAAAAACTCATTTAATCTAAAGAGTTATGCTTAGTGGACAAGCATTGTTCTAAATTTGGAGGTGTGATAACTTGTAGAAATACAAGTCATAATAGCCTTTTACTTAGAATAATGGAGAATAATTGAGAGAAAAGTAAAATAATATGTGATGAATTCAATGAAAAAGATATATTGTGCGATTTGATAGTTATAAAAGACAAAACACCTAGTTATTATGATATTTTCATGTTTTAAACATAAGATAGGGCAAAAAGAAAAGGAAAGTGGGAAAAAGTGTAACATGAGGCAATCAAAGCAGGCTCACGTCAACCAACCATGTGACGAAAAAGATACCACGTGATAAGAATCTCTACAACATAATCAAGTTGGTGGAAATATAAACGTAAACGTTAGATGACATTCATAATGATTCAAATGAAAAAATACAGTGATGCAATGATGTAAAAGAATTTAATGTCAAATTTTGATCTCATATATTGTTGCATGCCCTAAACACATATAAATTGGCATCAAGAGCTTCAATTCAAACACAGATCTTTAGAGTTGAGAATATCTTTATGAAGCTCTGCCAATTCCACCACTGTCATCCACTTTCCTTTCTCCTTTCATTAAGCTTTAGGTGAGAGCTTAGAGATTTGTGAGATTAGAAATGGAGTACAAAAATTCCTTCCCCTAACCTTAGAACAGATAGCAATGGTGCCAAAGAATGCAAGTGGCTTGATGCAAATGTCTATCTTCCTATTTGTATTTTCCATTTTTATTGTATTTGTATTATGAACTTGATGGTCGATAGACCTAAAATTTTATTATGAATGCAATTACCTTTCACTATCACTCTCTCATCTCTTTACTTATTCATCTTTAAGCTTTCTATGTTATGATTGAACTGAAGTTCAGAAATGTTTTCTTTGAAAAGTATTGATGAATGAAATATTCATTTTCTTTAATTAGAGCTATCTTTCAACGCCTAATTCTATTTGTCACGCCTTGCCTCAAGATCACTTCATATGATCATGTGGAGGCATGATCGCAAACATTCAATGTGCAGCTCTATGAGATAGCACATAGAACACCTAGTAAGTGGAATAAACACAACACCAAACTCAATGTGAGATGAGAACTCATTTTAAAATAACAAGACTTTATTGATATTTGATAAAAGGGGACATATAAAGCAAGTACATGAGCTTCTTTAAACTGAAAATATACAAATCTCAAAACAACACTTCAGTTTGCTCGCCCAACTCTGCATTCTACGTCAAGCTGACAATGTCCACTACCAAGATGATACGATCTACTTATGGCACAATAGGAGATCAAGACAGCAAGTGAAATGTTGGATGTCCTTCGCTACTTGAGAGGAGGAAATAAACTTTTTTTTGAAAGATTAGACAAAAATGTCTAATGAAAGGGATTTTTCACCAACACATTTAGTAAATACATTTCAGCTGTAACGCATTGCAATTATTTTGGCAAAAACATGTGATATAAACATTTATGTGTTTCAATAGTAAAATTTTGAGTTCAAATCAAATCATCTCAACGCATTAGGCAATTTATACCATTCAAATCTCATTAACAATATTTATAAATCATATGGAAATAATTTCCTTTCAAATCATTCATAAAGGCTCATATTGCATAGAAACACATTCCTTATAACGTATTATATAAATCATATAACAAAATCATTTTGCATGCTTGATTACATCTTTGTACCCTTTTCTAGATCAAGCATAAACCACACTCTTTTGCTAAGTTGCGGCTATGCTGAGTGATCTCAATGCAACAAGAAGTATCCATTAATTCCATCACACATAACGCATCCTCTAATGTCAATTCACACAACAAGCAAAGAGCATCTCAAACCCGATTACATAGCAAGTATGAGGCGTCCTATTCCAAATAACACAGCAAAGAATAGGACACCTTATCCCAGATCACACAACAAGTGTAAAGAATCTCGTACATTATAGTACCAAATATAATTTCAACTCAACATTCCAGTTCATTTTCAATTTCAAGTCATTTGTAAACCAAATCCATTTTATGTATTTGAGAACATAAGAGAATCATGGAACTCAAGAGTTCAATGAAGATATATATAAGGATTCAAACATAGTGGAAATTCTTTTAGTTTGAAAACAATTTACAAAGAAACCACTCACAATCAAGTATCTTCCTCGCCTAAGCCCTTAGCCAAAGTTCCCTTGCACTTCCTTGCAAATCCTTGTCGAATTCAAGCGCATGGTGAATCACTAAAAATCTTTGAAATTCTTTCAATTCTTTCTTAAGTGAACACGAGGTAAAGAAACTCTCAAAATTATCAGACTTCTTATATTTATAAGCTTCTTTGGTAAAACTTTCCACGTCAGAATGATTGCTTCTGCTCAATAGTGAGAATCATCCAACATCAAAATGCCATGTGTCACTTGTCACATCTTATTCTTAATTCGATTGGGTGGTAAAGTTAAATCAACTCATCGACCTTCTTACATGAGAATGACGTCAACTACTTCATGGTGAAGGAAGCTCTCATTGCCATCCATCTCATCGCATAACTTTTTTCTTACCGTATAACTGAAAATGCCTTAAACAATTGTTTCGCATCACTTTCAATCGCCAACTCCCATCATGTTCAATCTCAATGCATTACCAAATTCTTGTCGCGTGTATTCTTATCGCGTAGTTCACAACATCATCAAGGCCTCAAAACTACTACCTTCTTTTTGGAATTTAGTCCTCAAAATTTAGTAAGCTCAAGCACAAAAACATGGATACTTAGTTTTCATTAGCTCTTTACTTTTCCAAGTGGCTTCCTCAACGTCATGATTATTCTACAATACCTTGACCATGAAAATAGTTTTCGTTCCCAACACTTGATCTATTTTATCTAGCACACGCAAAGGTTTTTTTCTTCATAATTCAAGTCTTCTTCTACTTCTTTAAGTTACTCTTGAAGTATATGCGAGGAATCTGGATCATACTTTCTTAACATAGAAACATGAAAGATATTATGATTTCTCGATAACTCTATGGGCAACTTCAACTTATAAGCTACAGGTCCCATGCATTTTAAAATCTCATAAGGTTTTATCTTGGACTCAACTTTTCTTTCCTTTCAAATTTGATTATACCTTCATATTCCAATGTTTTGTGACAATGATTCACATAACTCTTTTTCCTATCGTGGCAATTTTCAAATTATCTCTAATCGCCGTGATGTTTTTCGTTATCACCTTGAAGGATAAAAGTCCTATGGCAGCGGAAGATTTTATAGGACCATTCCTCAAATTAATTTGAGAATCTTAAAATACCAGTACATTGGCAAAATTTTAGAATCAAAATTCTAAATATAAATCTAAGCATGCTTTTAATTTATACGATACGAATACTTACTTTTGATGGCGTCTCTGAATCTACAAATCACCGAATTGGAGATACCACCCGTCGAAGACCTTCCTATCCTCTGGGATGAGATTGGTTTGTGGAAACCAATTGAGATGGAAAAATGTTTAGAAGTGGTTAAGAGAAATTCTTTTCTTTTTGCACAGAGAAAAAACCTTGACCTTTTTCTGGATTAATTTTTTGTTAACGAAAACTGTTTTCTTCCTGATATTTATAACTCCCTTTCCTTATTGGAATAAGAAAAGGAGTAGGAGAGAATTATGAGATTTTTTTAATCAAATCTACTAATTAATTAACAATTAATCAATTAGTTAATAATTAATTAAATCATATTTAATTAATATTTCATTC
>JBBPDI010076261.1:0-15129 GCA_037974545.1 Cucumis variabilis | reverse complement strand
TTTCCCTTTTTCCTTTTATTCCTTTCACATAAAAAGAATAAATTAAATTAGAATAGGCTAATAAAATATCGGGTTTATAATTATTGTTCTAAGTCGGGTGATGTATTCTGGACGAGAGATTAGGCGAGATCGGCAAAATGGTTATGTTATAGAGGTTATTTTATAAATATTTAAGGTAAGTTTTGAATATTTTCATGTTCAAAGGACTAAATAAGGAATAAATATAATTTTTTTAGATCGAGAAGGCTCAAGAGGAATTTACGTAGAAGGATATACATAAAAATATTGTGAGTAACACATTGATTTCAAAGTGATTTATTAAACATGTTTTCAAGCTCTACAAGTAATAGCTTGTGAGTAACCCATCAATTTCAAAATAATTTATCAAACATGTTTTCAAGCTCTACAAGCAATAGCTTGTGAGTAACAAAATGTTTTAAATGATTTATGAACATGATTTTCAAGCTATTATTTCAAGTCATAATTTAAGATAAATGTTTATGAATTGTTTTAAAGTGATACCAAGATTTCATGATCAAGGAAATATTTCAATGTTTTCAAATGTTTTTGTGTCATGCCTGAATATAACATGAGACCTACTGTATACATGTGATTAATTCCATACCAATGGTACGGTTGACAAACCTATTTTTAACTATGGATTATCAGGACAGGTATATATTTTTGCCTTAAAGGAGGGGGACAACTTCCCATCGACTGTCCCGTTTTCTGACAAAGGGGTACATATTGTCCATGGCTATGGAGGACTATTTTCGAAAATGCAAAAGATTTCAATGTTTCAAGATTTATGAAATAAAATGACTATTTATTGATAAATGCATTCAAACTATGGTTTTATACTAAAATACTTATAAAAACCTGTTTTCTAAAATCGTTACTCACTAAGTCTTTCGACTTATCCTTTCAAAAACATTTTTCCATTTTTCAGGTACAGATTGTGGATCTCCACGTGCTGAACATATTGTTGCTAGGCCAATTTAGTTTTCATTATACAAGGGCTTTGTTTTGTTTCAAAATAGTCATGTGTTTGTTCAAATACTTATTTGTTCATATTTTGTTCATTATTCATATTACATTTTTTAAAAGATTTCAAGTGGGCCACACTACAGTTTTAAGTATTTCAAGTTTAAAAACTCCTGTTGTTGAATGTTTCATGATTTCATATCATGTGTCAGTTAAGGTTGTTCTGGAGGTGAACAGATTTGGCTGACATCACGTCACATCTCAGGATAAGCAAGCAGGTGCCCGAGATGGTGTGTGATAAAACTACTGAGATGTCCTTTTCATCAATAACATTCGAGAATATCCTGATTTAGTTCTTGTTCCTTAGGCTGCCTAACACAATACACGCCTTTTATGCATTGGCTGACTTCATTCCACCATGCAGTCCTTTTCAACATGGTTGTCTTTACTCCTTATGTGCACATAACATTTAGCTCAATGACAGGAAGAAGACTAATGGTTTGAACATAATTTCATTTTACATTTATATAAAACATAGTATAAATAACTTTCTTTCAAAATCTATTTAAAACATTCATATATTAAACATCATTTCAAATCAGTAAGAACTTTAAAGAAAACCTTTTAACATAAATAGACTGTTTTAAAAAGAAAATCACTCACAACAATTTTATTTTCGTTAACATAGAATATCTGGCTTCAACTCTCTTCATCCTCTTCTTCTCGCCTAAAAGCAACTCAGCCCTTAGTTTCCTTACAATTTCTCAAAGCAAAGACTCTTAATAATCTTTCTACTTCCTCTATTTATACTAACTCCAAATCAAATTAGTCATCCTTAAATTCTTAATAATTTGTCAGCTCCTACTCTTAGTGACACACTTGTAAGTTCCATCTTTACCTTAAACATGCTTAACTCTTAACCTTGCACATAAACCCCTGTCAAATCAAGATTAAACATTTTCCCATCTTACCTTATTCGCAAAATGCTTTTAATCACCTACTGATACTTTTAAACGCAAAATGTCTTATCGAGTCATCTTACTTTTGGTGAATTAACTCAAATTGCTAGCCTCTTAATGCAACCTTTCATTGAAAATGCTTTCTCCAAACACTTTATCAAATTTTGCCCCCTTCTAATTTTGGTACGGATCTCACAAAGTCACTAGCGTTCTCTAATGGTATCCACACACGAATTAGAAATTCAACTCCTCCAATTTGGGTCTGCTAAAATCTTACAAAGTGAGAATCTCGACTCTATCTATTCTCTTTCCGTGTAGAACAAATTTATGTCTTTTTTTGTATATAGAATAAGACGCCTAAGGTCTTATTTATAGGCTTCCTAGGATTTCCGAATAAGCTTAGGATTACCTAATAAGCTTCAAATGTCCTAATAAGCTTCAAATTCTCCAATTGGACATATTAATTATCCAGCTCAAGGACACATTCGATACAGTTCTTTCGTGTGCGACCCAGTAGGTTAATTTAATATTTCAATGGACTTATAACTTGTTTTATGGCCCATAAGCTATAATGGGTCTCTAGCAAGACATTATGACTACCCATATTAAATTAAGTCTATGATCCAACATAACCTAATATAATTATTGCTTTACTCCTTTTATCATGAGATAACTATAATTGAATATAAGGCATAGACAAAGTCACCTTATCTAATTCAATTGCTTTCTTGATCAATAAGCATACTAGAATAATAAATGACATTAATACTCTTATTAATTCACTTATAGTATGACTGTGCATTTCCAGAGACATATTTAATCGAGGAGCCCATAGATATCTCTCCATAACAAGTGGAATAAATTTCATCTTGATTAATCATTGTCCAATACATAATTCATAACGTATTCGAGTACAACCTTCATAACTATCTAGTTAAAGATAACGTTTGATTGCATCAAAATAGATTAATTCTTATGTTGAACACTATGATAATCTTAGATCTAAGGATCAATACAATCAATTATTGAGTTTATTTATGACACATGTCCATGTAATAATCTAAAAAAAGGTCAGTCCAATTCTTATTCTCTAATAAGAAAATATGATTATAATCTATGTCTCTACATATATAATCATCTTATGATTACCAATTATAACTCATAGTAATTTTAATTTATTATTGTTCCCACAATAATAATTGATTAGTGACATTTAGAATATAATAACATATTCATGGATATTATTATACAATAACATGAAATTGAATAATAGTGAGTAATAATTATTATTAATAATTAAACAATGATCTAATTACTCATAAATTATTATAGAGCACAATAAAAAAAAACCATAAGTAGCTATGTGACCGATCATCTTGATGCCCCATGCGCGTGGGTTTTGCCTGGTTCCATGCCATGCGACTAGTAGTGCATGACATGGTTTTGGGTTATTTTGGCTATTTTTGTAATTTTAATCAAATTTTGGGTATTTTTCATGACCAGAAAATTTATTAAGACTCGAATATAGATTTTCCAGACGAAGAAGAATTTGAAAAAATTTCTAAGCCAAGGGTTGGACCAAGTATTTTAAGTGGCTTGCATTAAGATGTTTTACGTAAATGCTTAAGGTTTCTAAGTATGATTTTGAGTTTCGACTAAATATATTTCTGGGATTGGTTACAAGCATGTTTTATAAATTATTATTCAAAGTATGTTTCAAGAAAAATATCAAAGTTTATTGATTTCTATTGAATTTGCAAGGCATGAATGTTTAAGTATTTACAAGCTTATGGTTTAAATAAAGCATGGTTTTAAGCTGATTTATAAAATCTATGTTATGTTGAAAAGTATGTTTATGATTATGTAGATTGAAAGAAAATGTATGTCTTAAGCCAAGTGTCAAACATGTTTTATTCTTGGGCTCGAATGTTAAAGAGTACTATCTATAGAACCTATTGTGCATATATGGTTTTCTGCTACGGTGGGAAGGCTGATGAGCCTATGGTCTACAATTCATCAGGGAAAGTATACTTTGTATGCCTATGAATTTGATGCTTAGTCCATCTTATGACGATGAGGTGTTAGTACTATTTGGCTTATGGATCCATGGTTTATGTAAGATCTATGAAATTTAGCTAAAGTTTAATATTTACAAGTACCATGTTTATGAAATGATTTCTTACTACATAAATGTTTCTTAAAGCCAAAGTTTTATGCTAATTTGTTTGTGAAAACATTTTTTATAAAATCATCACTCACTAAGTCTTTCGACTTAACCTTTCAAACATTTTTCCTCTTTTCAAGTATAGATTGTGCATCTCCGAGTGTTGAACTTGCTATTGTTGAGTATATTAGTTTATAATGTTTAATGAAAATTACTAAGTAAAAGATTTATAGATTTTATGTTTCAGATTTTACTGTGAAATATGTAAAGTTTAAAGGTAACTTATTCTAAAAGTATGTTTTATAAAAATCGTCATTCATTAGGCTATTTAGCTCACCCTTTCAAAATGTTTCCTACTTTCCAGGAAAAGTTTGTGATCCAAAAGCCTGATCGTTGTCACTAGTTCGTTGTGCAAAGTTATGGATAGATTTTCGTACTGTTGGTCAGTACTTTGGTTTATCCATGTCATTTACATAAGTTTATAGTTAAGTTGGACAAGATGTTATCCTTCTGTTTGGTTTGAACAATGTTGTCTGTAGTCAATGTCGTTTAATCTTATCTTATTTTGATAATTATGTATAGAAGTTTGTTTATTCTATGTTTATTGTGTTAGTCTGCTGCTTAAATCATCAGCAATCCAAGGGTTAGTAGTCAAGATCTACTGGTGTTGCTCAAAAGAGAAATGACATGGGTTGACTTTACGTAGTTTCTTGGGTCGAGAATAGGTGATCCAAGAGCGGGTGTGATAGGGCTATTCCAACACTAGAGTGGTAACTATTGTTGTAAGCAAACACAATCAATGATAAACATTCATCCCAGCTTCCTTTGAATTGAAGAACACAAGTCCTCAACATATCTTCCACGGTTTGAATACTTCTTTCAGATTGGCCATCTTTTTTAGCGTAGAGCGCAGTTCTAAAACACAACTTGGTTTCTAACGCGTCTTTGTTGTGATTTATGTCCTAGAACTCATAGAATGTAAATATAATCCATTGATCGTTGTTAATAAAGTGTTATTATTGTAATAATTGTTATTGATTATATTATTAGTTTTGTCTTAATAACCCAAATCCAAGAAACTAACATCCTAAGTTGTTTAATGAATATTGAACAGTATATAGAGACATACAGGGATAATTGTTCGAGATTAGCTTAAAGGGTCTATAGTATAGGGATAAGACTAGGTACCTTATCCTAGTAACACAATGGATACAACCCGCTTTATATTTTATACAAGCACAATGGTCCAACGCGTTTGTATAGTTGACATGCGAGTGAGGTTAACCTATACAATGAGTTTTCATAAGATCATAATGCAAAATAAGAACCACTAAATGTAACTCCGTTAAATAGTTAGGTTTGTATTTCACTAGGATGACCTAGATAGCTTAGTCCTAATCCTAAGTGTATTATGAACTCCTGTTCGTGAGGGATTATCCTTTGATTTTGAGTTGGAATGGTTTGATCGTTGATTGAATAAGCTTATCATTTTGGGGACAATACCGAGTGGGAAGCTGCAAACATGATTACACAAGATGGAATTCACTCTTTTCCTACTTTAAGGTAAATAGATGAGTGTTTCCTTAAATTGTGTCTCTGGGACTTGAACAAATGACCCTACACTCTCTATGGCACGAGAGAGGTTTTTGTTTATTGGTAGAACCATACACGTGTTGTTTATTAAAGAAGTACTGGTATTTAAGGATTAAGGGTAACCTAGGGATAAAATGATAATTTGACCCAGTTGATGTTACTAACACTCATGAAGGACTAACTTACTGTTATTGATCTATATCTGTCGACACAGAAATATATTTACAATGAGAAGAGTTCAGCTGTAAGTCTTTAGTGGAGTGTACACACAGTTAACGAGTATTGATTAATGTGGTTAATGAGTTTAGACAATTATTCTTAGATCGTTGTAACTTCTGATCTATATGTCCATTAGGTCCCCTTCCTCGCTCGTAAAAGGTAATGTGGTTTATTTATATTGGTTGTAATTTGAAATGTTCAAAATTACTTTGCGAATTAGTTTAATGTATAGTGATACATTATAATATAAAGTTTATCAAACTTTAATATATAAATTTAATTTTGAATATGATTAAAAATTAATTTATGAGAGATAAAATATTTGACTGAGTTCAAATATTATTTTAATGTGAATTGGATTCATATTAAAATTATTGGTTATGAGAAAAACTTATATTTGAATATGATTCAAATTTAATTTAAGTTAATGATAAGATATTTAATTTAACTACTAATTAATTGAAGAGTTAATTAATAGTTTTATTTTATTTGATTTAATTTAATTAAATTTAACTAAACTAACATAAAGCTATATGATATTGGAGATATATTCATTAAATAAGATTTAAATGAAATATTAATTAAATATATTTTAATAAATTATTAACTAATTGATTAATGGTTAATTAGTTAGTAGATTTGAAATTTAATTTAATATTTTTTAATTAATAGAATCTCATGATTCTCTTCTACTCCATTTCCTACTCCATGAAGGAAAGAGAGTTATAAATATTCAGAAGAAAACAGTTTTCTTTAATAATTCAATGAAGAAAAAAAACCAATGTTTTTGCTCTGTGAAAAAAAAAATAGTTTTTCTCTAAACATTTTTTCCATCCCAACTGGTTTCCACAAACCAATCCTATCTCAGAAGATAGAAAGGTCTCCCATGGATGGTGTCCCAATTTGGAGAATTACTTTGTAGATTCAAACAAATAAGTATTTCTCTCTCTAATCCATAATTAGAAAGCTTGCTTAGCCTTTAAGTCTTAATTATAAAACTAATTTCTTAATTATTTTTGTCAATATATTGGTATTTTGGAATTTCTAAATTAATTTGAGAAATGGTTCTGTAAAATCTTTCGTTGTAGTAAGGCTTTTATCCCTTCAATTGGTGTCAGAGAAATCAAAAATTTTAATTGAGAATTTTTAAATTCATTATGAATGTGGTTTGAAATTGAATGTGTTATGTAAAATTTAGCCATCGATTTAATTTTTTTTTTATATGATCATGTAAAGGCCACTGCATTTTTGGACAATTTTAAATGTAAATCTTGTAAAATTAGTGTCCAATTTTGGATTCGTGACATTTTTTGAGAAAAAAGATACCAAATTCACTCCAAATGGACCATTGAAAGGCCTCTAATTAGTGTTTTTTTTGCAACACCACCGAAAACGAGGAAAAAAAGAAATTTGCGTGCGCGTTTGGAGAATTTGGTTTGACGTTAGCAAGCATTAGGAAAGTTGGCGACTGGACTGGCAACTAGAGACTCGGCTCGACGACTAGCGGCTCTGGTTCAATTTTTTGGTCAAAATTTTCATATTTTGGGCCGGTTCTTCATATTTTGGGCCGATTTTTCCTTTTTTGGACTTGTTCAAAGTTTTTAGTCCTGTTTTGAAGCTTTTTGAAGGTTTTGAGAGCAATTTTGGAGCTTTGAAAGCAATATTAGGATATTTTAAAGCTTAATTATTATAATTTATTGCTTTATTTTATCGTAGGGCCAATTTTATAGGTTCAATTGCTAGTTAAATGCTTTATGGATGTCATTTAGATAAATCCCACCTTAGATTAAGCATGTATATGCATTTTTATATATTATAAATGTTGTAATATATAGTTTGAATACATGATTTTGAATATCATGAGTTATTTAAAGTATGTTGATATTTTAAATATATGGAATTGGATAAGCATGATGCATGACATTACTTAGTTAAATATAATTTGTTATATTTAAATTAATGTGTTGTGTATGCTTGATTGATTTTCATATATTATTTTTTAATATAAGTGTTATACTAATTAAGATGAAAATCAATTTACATTGAGCATATTACATCCATATATTTTAATATAATTGCTATATTAATGTAATGCTTAGCATGTTCCATGATTTATTTGCTAATTAAAATTTGTTTTAATTAATTAAACAATAGTATGCATATTATAGGACTAATTAATTAATTTTATAATAGTTATAAAATTTGATAATTAGAAGGAGAATTTACATAAATAGAAGAAAATGGAAAGTATTTACATCGTATAGCAAAAACAATGGATACTTTGGGCTTGTGTTAAAATTTTGGTTATCCATTTTGGGCTTGGAGTAAAATTTTGCTATGACCCATAAATACTTTTAAATTGTTTAAAATTAAATAAACCTAAGATCACATTAATTTTAATAGGATTAGTATTGTCTTATTGGTAGTTTAATGAAACTAAGTAGGACAAATAGCATTTCAAGTTATAAGAAAACTCAACTAATAAAGTTCTGTCTAAGGCTGGGGGATAGTAAGTTGACGGTTTACGGAACAACTCCTACCTAGGAACTAAGCCGGAACTGGCATTGGAAGCTGAGTACGTCATTGCTTATTAAGAAACAAAAGAAGCAGTTTGGCTAAAGAAGTTTCTGCATGATTTGTAAGTTGTTCCAGATATGAGCATGCTCATCATTTTATATTGTGATAACAGTGAGACAGTTATCAATAAATCTATGAGTTTTAGGACATAAATCCTAACAAACTCCCACTTCGACTAAAACTCTAGTCTCTTTGGGATGTACATAATAAAGTAATCCTTTAACATTGAAAATGGTAAAATGTACAAGTATATTACATAAAATGTATATATACAAATACAATAAACTAAGGCATCCTCATACCCATTACACATCTCCTTGTCCTAGATTCCTGATGTACATAACTCATAGATCTAGAATTTCTAGAAGATCCTTGAACACTTTAGCCTTGAGAGTCTTTGTAAATGAATCAAAAATATGCCCCACTATTATCTCAATACAAATTGATGGGCATGTTCATCTTTGGAACAACTTCCAAATCATGTAGGAACTTCCTGAGCCAAACTGCTTCTTTTGCTGCATCATAAGCAGCGACGTACTCAACCTCCATAGTAAAGTTTGCAATGCATCTTTACTTGATGCTACACCATACCAAAGCCCCCCGTTTAGGGTGAACACTAATCCCAACGTGGATTTCCTAAAATCCTTATCAGTTTTAAATTAAAATCAGTATATCCTATAAGGATCAAATTCCTAGCTTTATCCATCATCTAGTGGTATAACCTTGGGTTGGACGGATATCTACTGACTATTCCCACTGCATAATAAATGTTTGATCTAATGTATAGCATATAACATATATTAAGCTGCCCACGACTAAGGTATAGGAAATACATCTCATATCCGTAACTTCTTGAGATGTCTTAGGACATTGTTCCTTGGACAAGTGAACCCCATGCTTGAAAGATAATAAATTCTTCTTAGAGTTCTGCATAGAATATCGAACCAATATTTTGTCGATATATATTGCCTGAGACAGTCCTAGCATTTTGTTCTTATGATCACTTATGATTTGGATCCCTAGAACATATTGTGCCTCTCCCAAATCTTTCATTTGGAATTGGGCTGCTAACCAAATTTTAACGTCAATTAGGTATCCTACATCATTTTCAATGAGAAGGATATCGACCACATAAAGTACTAAGAAAGCTACTTTACCTTTGTTGATTTTCTTGTATACACAAGGTTCATCAACTTTTTAGTCAAAACCGTAAGATTTGATCACAGTATCAAATCTAATGTTCCAAGATCTAGATGCTTGTTTCAACCCATAAATGGATCGATTCAGCTTGCAAACGTTTTGCTCCTAACCTTGGATTATGAACCCCTTGGGCTAAGACATAAAGATACTCTCATCAAAATTGCCACTAAGAAAAGCAATCTTGACATCCATTTTCCATATTTCATAATCATAAAAAGTGACAATGGACAAGAGAATCTGTAAAAATTTTAACATAACAACATAGGAAAAAGTTTCCTTATAGTCAACCCATTCCTTTTGGGTATACCCTTTTGCTACAAGTCTAGCTTTGAAGGTCTACCTTCCCAACTAAATCTGTCTTTCTCTATAGATCCATTTGCACGCTATAGGTTTCATCCCTTGAGGTAGATCTATAAGCTCCCACACTGAATTGAAGTATATAGACTCCATTTCAAGGTTCATGGCTTTAACTCATTGGTTCTTATCTACATCATTCATTGTCTGTTTATAAGACAATGGATCTTCAACGCCATCATCTAGTATGGCAACTTGAGTTTCAGTTAAACCCAAGTAACGGTTAGGTCGTGATATAATCCTCACACTGCGTCGAAGCATTCTCAACGATTGAGAAGGATAAGACTGAATTGATGTATTGGTTTCATCAACTCTTGGTGAGGCACTAGTTTTATCAACAACCCTTATTGATTCATCAGTAGCTACACTTAATACTAATTTATTTCGTGGGTTATGATCTCTCATGTGATCTTCTTCCAAGAAAGTAATATTTATTGATATAAACATTCTGTTTTCTTATGGATCGAAGAATAGATCACCTCTCGTTTCTTTAGGGTAACCAAAAAATTGGCATAACCTTGAACGTTTTTCTAACTTCTTGGAATTTGTCACTAACACGTGAACTAGACAACCCCAAATTCCGAAGTGACTTAAACTAGGTTTACGTCCTTTTCATAATTTGAAAGATGTTTTACAAAACACTCTTCGAGGAAACATTGTTCAAGATATGAATTGCAGTCTTCACTCCATACCCCAAAACAAGTTAGGCAATTGAGCATAGCTCATCATTGAACGAACCATGTCTAACAAGGTTCTATTTCTCCTTTCTGATATACCATTTTGTTGAGGTGTACCAGGTTCTGAGAGTTGAAATTGAATTCTATGTTCTATCATATAGTCCTAAAATCACAAATCCATGTACTCGCCACCTCGATCAGATCAAAATATTTTAATATTTTTACTTAATAGATTTTCAACTTCAACCTTATACTCCTTGAACTTTTCAAGACCTTTAGACTTATGTCCTAATAAGTATAAATAACCATACCTTGAATAATCATCTATAAAAGATATGAAGTATTCAAAACCTTCTCTAGCTTTTACATTCATTAGACCACATAGGTCTAAATGTATAAGTTCTAGGGGCTTTTTGGCTCTATAACATTTTCTAGTAAAAGGTCTTTTAGTCATCTGTCCTTTAAGACAAGATTCACATTGAGGCATTAAATCATCTTCTAACTCATTTAGAAGTCCATTCTTCACCAATCTTTCGATCCTATTGAAATTAATGTAACATAATCTTAAGTGCCAAAGATAGGTATTGTTATTAGGAGAAATTCATTGCCTTTTATTTTGAGTATTAGGAGTTTTAAACATCTCATGATTTAAAATTGTTTTTGCTTCATTAGGTTTTAATACATACAAGTTGTCTTCAAGCTTAACTGAACAAATATGTACACCATTCTTAGAAATGAACTCTTCATTCAAAGAAAATGTTACATTATATGATTGTTCAATAAGACAAGAAATAGATATAAGATTCCTTTTAATCTTAGGAACTATGTACAAGTTTTCTAAAAACAAGAATTTATTTATGAAAGACAACTTAACATCTCCCATTGCACGAGTTGAAATGACATCTCCTATTCCAACCTTGAGAGTCATCTCATCCTCCTCGAGCTGCTTAAAGGACCTAATTTCTTTTAAATAAGCGCAAACATGGCTAGTGGCTCCTCAATCAAGTAATTCAGGCATTTTGGTCATTTTACACGAAACATGTTTCTAAGACAAGTAAATCATATTTACCATCTTTTTTATTCTTCTTAAACACCTATTGGAGAGAATCCCTGATCTGATATGCAGTGACCATGGTCTCGTGTTTCTTGCTTAGTATGTCAGACATACTAGAGATAAATACGAGCCTTGACTAAAAAACGAGTATATGAATTCCTGACATTCTGAGATTCATTTCGAGTAGGAAAAGGAGGACATTCCTCCATTAAGACAAAGCGTAGATCATCATTAACCACAATCATATTCAGTTTTGACTTCCACGTCGCATAATTTTCATTGGTTAATTTTTCATTTTTAAGTAGTTGAATAATTACAGAAGAGATGTTAAAACAATTAATTGATTGTATTAGTTATCTTTGTTTTAACTCATTACAAAAAATAATCCAATCAATTCAGCAAAAACAAGCAATCAAAGAACCCTAATCAAACAAATGATTTAGTTTTTACAATGATACTTTAGAAGTTTAGAGCAACAACCACTGAAGGGTGATCAACTACTCCTCTCTTAAATGGAGACAATCTGAGCTACTAACTAATACAAAAATAACTCATATTCCTATAGTTCTTAGCTACTGTTGTTTGGTCAAGGATTCAATAACTAACTTAATTCATCCTGTAAGTGTGACCTTACCATTTTCAGATCCCAGAGGTACGTTTCAATAGGCTATCAAAAGGAAAGACAAGTGTTGAAGATTAACCTAAGAAATCTTATCCATTTCTGGAGTTTGCGTTGTTCTGACTTCTACAATCAGGCCCTCCGAAGGTATGGTTGAACTAAAACGACACGCAGGCGGATCATAGAAATCTCACGATGCAACCTAATGGAGGTGACCATAGGATACATTGACATGTGTTCTTCTCCCACTTACTATGAACATTCCCATATTCACCTTGTTATTGACCCATACAAACAGTTTTCGAAGGGATTCCGCTCCCAGGGCGACACAAAGCCAAGTATAAATCTCACGTCTGAACTCTTAGGAATGTGAGAGCTAAAAATTGATATATCATATATACCATTTTTCTTCGAATAATTGTTCTATTAATTTAGGGTTTGTTGTACTTAGCTAAATTTTGGCTAAATGAATATATCTAAGTCTATTCTTATTATAACTTTTATAATAAAATTTTACTCTAAATTTTCTAGGTATATTAAACCATTTAATTTACCCAGTAGCATCTCATGCTTAATAGGAATAAGGTTAATTCAATTTTGATTCCGATTCAGTTCCCAGGTAGGAGTTGTTCCTTAAATCGCCTACTTAAGTACCCTCAGCCTTAGACAAAACTATACCGATAGAGTTCCCTTATAACCTTAAATCCTATTTACTCTTAAAGTTTCTAGGTGTACTAAACCATTTAATTTACCTAGTGGCATCTTATGCTAATAGGAATAAAATTAGTTCAACACCGGTTCTGGCTTAGTTTCTAGGTAGGAGGTGTTCTGTAAACCATCAACTCAAGTACCTCCAGTCTTAGACCAAACTTTACTGGTGGAGTTCCCTTATAACCTTAAATCTTATTTGTCCTACTTAGTTTCACTAAACTAAAAAAAAAAAAGACATAATTCTAATTCTATTAGAATTAATGTAATCTTAGGTCTATTTAATTTTGAACAATTTAAAATTAAATCAAATTAATCCTAAGATCCTATGTTTGCATGCAACTCTTATTTATAGGTTGATGGTTTCTAATTATCAAATTTTATAAATATTATAAAATTAATTAATTAGTCCTATAATATGCATAATATGGTTAATTAATTAAAAAATAAACCATGCAACATGCTAAACTTTACATTAATATAACAATTATATTAATCATGGATGTAATATGCTCAATGCAAGTTGATTTTCATCTTAATTAATATAACACTTATATTAAAAAAATAATACATGAAAATCAATCAAGCATACACAAGACATTAATTTAAATATAACAAATTATATTTAAGTAAGTAATGTCATGCATCATGTTCATCCAATTTCATATATTTTAAATATTAACATACTTTAAAAAAATCATGAAATTCAAAATCATGCATTAATACCATATATTATAACATTTATAATATATAAAAATGCATGAACATGCTTAGGAAATCATGCAACTAAAATATAACACTTATATTTAAGAATGATGCATGATAATTATAATCCTAACGTGAGATTTTAAATTATATGACATACATTATGCATAAAATTAATTTAATCAAATATCACATGTACTAATAGATTAAATAACAAAATAGACCGAATTTGGCGGTCCTCAAAACTAAACAAATTAATATAATATGATTATATTAATTTGATTAATAAAGCAAAAAAAAAAATTGCATGATCCGGAACTTAAATCCATAACCTCCTATATCTATGGTGGATAAATAGCCACTGGACCGAAAACTCACCCATGAACCTTTATACACGCGCAAAAAGATATATGTGTCCAATTTTTCCTTTTTTTTTTAACACTGCTGCAACTCTTGCCATTGAACGACACAAACTTATAAAGTCGATTACATAATTAAAATGTCCAAAACAACACGCCCTTACATCAATCAAATTAATGAAAAACTGTAATCTAAGGTCCCAAATCGAAAACATCTAATTTGCAAACCACATTCATAATGCAAAAATCCCACCTAACCCATGCAAATTTTAAAATTTTTAATTAAAATTTGAGATGACTCTGATACCAATTGAATGGATAAAAGCACATGGTTACGAAAGATTTTACAAAACCATTCCTTAAATTGGAAATACCAAAATACCACTACCTTGGCAAAAATAATTAAGAAACTAGTTTTCTTTTTAAGACTTAAAGACTAAGCATGCTTTCTAATTATAGATTATAAAAAAAAACTTACTTGTTTATGTCTCTGAATCTACAAAGTAAAGCTCTAAATTGGGATACCACCTGTCGGTGATTTTCCTATACTTTAGGATGAGATTGGATTGTGGTAACCAATTGGAATAGGAAAAATGTTTAGAGAGAAACTTTTTTTTTTCTACAGAGAGCAAAATCATCAGCTTTTTTTTTTTAATAATTGATTGAAGAAAACTTCTTTTCTTCTAGATATTTATAACTCTCTTTCCTTCTTGAAGTAGGAAAGAGAGTAGGACGAAATCATGAGATTCTATTAATTTTAAAAATATTTAATTAATAGAAATTTTAAATCTAGTAATTAATTAACCATTAATCAATTACTTAATAATTAATTAAATCATCATTAATTAATATTTTATTTAAATCTTATTTAATGAATATTTCTCCAATATCTTATAGTTTTATATTAATTTAATTAAATAAAATAAAACTAAACTATTAATTAATTCTCCAATTAAT
>JBBPDI010076251.1:0-15131 GCA_037974545.1 Cucumis variabilis | reverse complement strand
CCTAAGGGATATCAAGTGTATCAAGAAGAATCAAGTGTAATGAGGAGTATTATAATGTGTATCAAGATGTTTCAGGTCTGTATCAAAAGGTATCGAGTGTATCAAAGAGTATCAGGTGTATCAAGTGTATCAATCAAATATATCGGATGTATCAAGAAGTATCAGGTGTATTAAGAGGTATTAAGTGTATTAGACGTGTATAATGTGTACCAAACGTATATTAGTAACAAGGGCATTTGTGATATTTTATCTCTTAATGTGTGGGTTGGGCTTCATTTTTGCCATTTTTGCAAATAATAAAATGTGTGTATCATGGACTTAATTATTATAACTTATTTTACCATTTTTGCAACTGCTCCTTTCATGTATACCCTTGCAATTTATTAATCCCAAGCCATATCAGTGCAATTAAGGTCCGATATCGAATAACTAAAGGTAGAAGTCTTTCATCCCAGGACATCATGGAACAATGCATGCTCAAGATCAATAAAATAAAGACAAAAATCATTTATCCTGGGCCATCTTGGTGCAATTAAGGTCCAAGATTGAACAACTAAAGGTAAAAGCTAGTCTTTCAATCTGGGACATCTCGGGACAATGTATGCTTGAGATCGAATAAAATAAAGGCATAGTTCTTTCATCTTAGGCCAACTTGGGGCCACTAATGCCGAAGATACAATAACTAAAGGAAGAATTCTTTCATCTCAGGGCATCTTGAGGCATGGTATGTTCGAGATCATGGGCCTATGATTTAGCTTTTTCTATTTTCAAAATTATTCTATAAATTTTAAATATTTTGTTAGTTTGTTATATTAAAAAAAAACCCTTAAGATTAATGCATATTTGATACATATTAAAACTATATGTTTTGAGAGAAATACAATTGAATATGATTTAAATGTAGATAAAATTAAATATGAGATATTTAATTTGGATAATTAATTAATTGGAGAATTAATTAATTATTTAAATTAAGTTAATTTAATTAAAGGGAAATTTTTAAAAATAGAAAATTTTATAAAATATTTACAACCTATAGGAAATACTATCGTTGATAGTCATTGATATGCTACAATGATAGAATAATATCATTGATAGGATCCAAAATTATTCTATAGCTTGTAAATATTTTAATTTATTTTATTATTTTAAAAATATTCCTTAATTAAATTTGATTTAACTAAACTAGTTAAATTGAAACTATATAGATTAGGTAGAAGATATTCATCAAATATGATTTAAATGAAATAGTTAATTAATATTATTTTGTTTTATTATTTGTATTTATTTAATTAACTATTAATTATTAAGTTAATTAATTGCATTATTTTATTATTATTAAATGTTCTTTTTCAAAAATAGAATAAAGCACGAAAATATTTCCACTGTATAGAACAATTTTGATAAAGGAAAAAAAAAAACCACAATATGAAACAACAAAAATTCCCTGCGATTAATTGGTCACACGCAAATGAAAAACGATCATGTACCCAGTCTTAATGATATTGTACCATTGTACTCAGTCTAAACGATCTCATACCCTGGTACCAAACCTAAATGATCTTGTACCCTTATACCCAACCAAAACGATCTTGTACCCGTTCTAAAACAATTTTATACCAAATCTAAACAATTTTGGTACACAATCTTGTACCCTTGTATCTAGTCTAAACAATCATGTATCCTTGTATCCAGTCTAAACGATCTTCTACCCTTGACACATTCTAAACAATCTTGTACCAAATCTTAATAATCTATTAGTGATAGTGGTACACGATCATTTAAATCATGTACCAATATCGTTTAGATCTTGTACCAAGAATAAAAAAAGAAGATGAGAGATGAAGAAAAAGGAAGAAAGAAGAAATTCACAAAGAGGAATTTGAGTAATCACAAAAAAAAAAAGTGGGAATATGAAGAAGGATAAGTAATAATATGAAGAAAAGAAGAATATGAAGAGAAGAAGAATAAATCTCAAAGAAGAAAAAAAAGAAGTGAAGTGAATAGTGATCCCGCAATAATAAAAACAACAAAGAGCAAATCTAGAATTTAAGAAAAAACAATAGTGATTTCATGGGCTTTAATTTTTTGTTACACGGACAATAAATCTTTTTGGATTTTGTTACATTTATGTAATTTAATTTAATTTAAATGTTAAATTTGAATTAAAAGTAACTTCCCTGCATGAGAATTTCTTATTATGTGGTCTTCTCCAAACATTTCTCCCTTTCTTTCTGATTAATAAACCTACAAAAGATAAGGTAAACAAGATATAAAACAACTATATTGTATTCTCTCTATGGACTTTCTATCATTCTCTACAAAATACCTTTATGTAAAGGAAAATTGCATCAGATGACAAAAACATTTAGAAAAAACAGCCAATGACACCTATTTTTATTGCATATTGTGAATATGACAAAATTAGTGATATCAGATGGCTATCAAAGGGTTATCGACTTTTAAAATTGCTACTTTTGCAATTTAGAAAATGTAGTGACATGGTTCTTATTATCATTTTTTTTTCTTTTTGCTATTTTTTCAAGTGCCCCTTATGTAAAATCCATCAATTGGTTCTTCCAAACTAATTAATCTCAAACTCATAAAATATAATTGACTCTAAGTTGTGATATTTGAGACTCCTAATTGATGATTTATAGAATTTTCAGTCACCAATGTGAGTAGGAATTTATTTTTTAGTTTTAGTTTTAGAAAGAATGCTTGACAAATAATTTATACAACAAATTGATATTTAGAATAAAATTTTGTTTTGTATTCTAAATTTGAATGTAGGGGTATTTCAATTATCAATTAATTTTAGATGGGTTGTAAAGGTTTTCTTCTGCATAAGGGCTCTTATTCCTTCAATTATTGGTATCAAAGTCATCTCAATTTTTAATTGGAAATTTAGAAATTTATATTGGTTTTGGATATTGATTGTGATCGTTTTTTTAGAACTTTCACCCCAAATTTCCAAAAAATGGTGATTTGAGGCTAAGAAATTGTTAGTTTTCAACACTATAGAAACACCACCTTGAATCTCACTATTAAAAGCTCGAACAAATATTGTAGACGTCTTACCAGAAGATGAATTACTTCTTGAGAATCCAAGACCTTTTTTATCATGCTTTATTTTTTCCTTACTCATAATATCAATTAAACTATGAGTTCCTACAAAAAGAAGTCTGACTGATTTAGTCAACGAGTCAAAATTATTTCGAACATCATTAAGTTCATCTTCTAAGGTTTTAATCATTGACATTAGACGATGATTGTCTTCCATAAAAGTTAAAATACGATCTTTTTGCCGGTCCAGCACTTCTTTGTGTCCTCTTCCCACATAGACAATAATTCGAATTCTGATGGAGTGAATTTAGACTCTTTCTTTTCAGATAAAGGAGACAATTCATTCTTTGAAGCCTCTACCTTTTCTTCTGAAATACAATTGATTAAGGCTCTACAAAAATTTTCACAATAACTATCTGAGGATGATTCCTCATCAAATAAAGTAACAAGCCTCTTTCTCTTTCTTTTCAAATAAGTAGCACAGTCAGCTTGGTAATGTCCAAAACCTTCACATTCATGGCATCTAATATTTGGATCATTCCGAACATATTAGACATTAGTTTTATCACCATCTCTTTGTCGAGATGTAGAAAAAGAGCTAGAAGAACCAGATCCAAAGGTGTTGGAATTATTAAAATCTTTGTTTACCCGAGGATCAAATCCTTCATACAACTTATAAAACTTGCTTTTAAATTTTGAAAATTGTTTTGATAGTGAAGCAATAGTTTCTGCTAAATACTCATCATGAGGCTGTTTTTGATTTGATTTTGCATTAATATTATTTACCCCTTCAAACACAATACCACTTTTCTTCTTCAATAAATTATCATCGAGTGATATTTAAAACGTTCTTAAAGACCAAAATAACTCTTCAAGTTTCATGGTGGTGTGGTGATATCGTTTGATTCCTTTATGACAGTAACTTTCATGTTAAATCGAGAAGGAAGAGACCTCAATACTTTTCTTACTAGTTTTGTATCAATGAGTTTTTCTTCCAAAGTAAACAATTCGTTTGCCAAATCTAGTACACGAATGTTGAATTCAACTATCATCTCGTCTTTAGTCATATTGAGAGCCTTAAATTTTAAGGATAAAATTTGAAGTCTCGATATTTTAACTTTGGATGTCCCTTCATAAGCAGTTTCCATAATATTTTAGGTCTCTTTTTTATAACATGCAAAAATGATCGTTATTATAACCCTTTTTATTAGAATAATGAGGTTAAGATGCATAAGGAAAGGATTCAAATGCATGACTTATGTTATAAATGCATAAATATTTAGAAATACACCTTACATAAATGTCATTTCTATTTTACGGGGATATCATGTTTAAACCCAAAACAAGTTGGAAATGATGAAAAGAGCAGTGTAGACATGACATCTCACGTAAGGGCTATGTGATGAATCTCGCTTAGCAATCAACAACCCTAGGCGAGGAACCAAAACCTCAAGCGAGGAAAGCTCACAAGAAGACAAGAATGGTAGTTGGAATGATGTGAGATCTTAGAGTCAGATGACAGCGCTGACACACTCAGAAGAATAAAAGTTTCTCACTGAAAGGCAACCTATACAAACACTTTGTCTTCACCAAGAGGAGGAGGCCCGAATAGGCTAAGAAAGTCCGAATAGACTAAAGTAATTCTAGAGAGAGAGAGATCTACCTAGAGAGTATGTAACCAGGATGAAGAAAAAGACAATCTTTTTATTCCTTAACTTGTAATAGCATTCCACTTTCCTTTCTTTCCATTTTGTTGTTTTCCTTCATATTTTATACTTCAGTTGTACATATTGTTCATAAGTTCATAACCCAAATTCTTTGATTATTTTATATAAACATAACCATTCAATCTGTCATCTCTCCTCTTCTGTAAGTCTATGTGTTATCTATTTGAGTAGGTGATAGTTCATGATAAGAAGAATCACTTATAATTCTTAACGTGTTAATTGTGCTTCAGTGATTGCTTTGCTGGCATAATTGCTAACTGCCCGAGAAGGAAAGTAGCTAGAACCAAAGTAGCACTCGTGGAGAGGAACCCTACCTCGTCATGAAAGTATTTCTAACATTTGGATGCCAAAAGGACAAGTGTGGACATTGGTTGTCGAGAGGTAACAGTCCTTAATCACGAAATTCTATAAGATGCGTAAGTGGTTTCTTCTAGATATAACTCTTCTAGCCATATTTGGTCACATAGATCTCTGAAAAGCAAACATATGTGGCATATATGTACACTAGAGAAGCATGCATTAATCACAAGTGTGTCTTAGGAAGTTAGCTCATGTCAAGGTTATCTCTCTACTTATTCCTATGATATCATGCACGCATTCCTGGATCCTCTTCTCTAATACAAATTAGTTGCGTTATTATGTCTTTCTCTTTGTTGCCTTACAGACTCTCATTGTATAGTTAGCTAATTCTTATATTTAATTCTTTTAACTTGCCTAAAGGAAGAATGGACTTTAGAACTAACATCTAAAAACAATTTCCTGTATTCGACCATGGATCATCCACGTAAATCTACTATTTCAGTTGCACTTGAGCAAGCAATAGGAAAACTTATACTCAACGAGGACTTAAGAATTATGCAATGAAGAGGTATATTATGAGCCTTTTTCATGACTATCATACCCTATAACTCATCACCTACATTGAAAACATGTGATATAGAGAGTTACAATGAGCGCATTATGTGCGATGACTTGAATCTGTGACGTATTGGAGTGGAATTAAACATGACTGAAACCATTAAGTCCAAGCACGATAATGGCAAACCACTTTTGCAAAAGAACACTTATTGATCAGTTTGAAGACATTCTAAGTTGCACCATTAAATATTGCATTTAAATTCCTAGAGTTTCCAAGAGATGCTTCATCCTCTTCTTTAGACTGGGATATCTTTGGTTTAAGAGTGACTTTCCCAGAAACATCCTTAGTGGATAGATTTCCCATCTAGCAATCACAGCATCCCAACACTTACTGTCAATAGAACTAGAAGCCTTGTTGTTGAAGTTCCTTCACGTGCATAATCCATTGAATGCAAAAAACCTTACTCTGATACCAATTGATAAAATAAGGAAGCATCAATAACAGTAAATTAAGATGAACTCTCAATTAACCAACAGTACGAACAACTAACAGTGTAGATCAGTAGAGATAGTAGAAACACAAGACATTGTTAAACCATTTCAATGACACAACATCTACGTCTAGGGGGACCTTGACCCATGGCCAAAGATTTTATTTCTTTGACATGTGAATCATAATTACATGCTTATGATTATTATTATGGTTATAAGTACAGAGAATAAAACACATATTCTTTATCCTGTACTTATAATCATAATAAGTAAATCAATCACCAGTATATTTCAAAGATAACATAGATTAAAATCTCTCCCTTAATCATGTATCTAATCAAATAGCGGATTAAGGTGTTGACGGTGATGATCTCTCCCTTAATCAAGTTTCTCATCAATCATCTGATTAAGGTTCAATATTTCTTCATCATAGTGAAGCTTGATCTTCTTGATTCATCTTAAAGACTTTTCTTTGAAAGAGAAGAAAACAACAATAAATTCCAAGCAATTTGAATTACTTCACAAGGATATGAATCTTCCTTCAATTTTCCACGCACGCCTCAAATGTCAAAGAACACAAAATCTATAGGAGCTCAAGATACTGCTATATTCCATGAAAGAAGGGAAGATAAAATCTTGAACCACCAAATCTTTCTTTAAAAGATAATATCTAGAGATAAACTTCTAATTAAAAGAATATCTTTTATATTAAATATATTTTTTTAATAAAATATTGGCTTTAAACCTTCTGATAATAAAATAATAAATTTGTCTCAAATCTTATGATAATAATAAAATAATAAATAAGCTAAAAATATTTTCACAAATAATATTCTAAACAAATATTAAGAGACAAGCCTACAAGAATCTAACAAAATGCAACTCTTTTATGCAAAGTGGAAATTCCAAGTTCTCAAGTAAACCAACTTCAAGTCATATTCCCTTTTCTCTTTTTATTGTTTTTACGTTTTTATATATATTGCTTTGCTTATCCTAGTAATCTTTTCCTCATTTAGATTTAAAATTAAGATTTTAGGCAAGACTTGTTCAAAGCTCAATTCATGCTAGGCTAAATTTCCTTCGCACTAACACAGAGTTGGTTTATTTTTCAGTTGTCTTTTTTTATTTTTTTTTAACAAAAGGTATGGAAATCCGTTGGTTTAGTTCTTACACATGCACTACTAAATCAATTTTAGGAAGACCTTTTAGTGTGACAACAAACATATAAATTCAATAATGCTACTCTAAGCATGTAAGACCTAGGATAGTCAAGTTAAAGACTTAAATGTGCATGAGAGATGGAAGAAAAGTTTTTAAATTATGTTCAAAATCATACTTATTTTCATCATGCAATATTTCACACATGTTAAAGTCTAAGAGTGTATCATATCCACGTCATCAAAAAGCACAAAGCATCCGAGCAAGCAAATTAAGCATATTCAATAGATCGAGCTTAGATGCTCAAGGGCTCCAATAAGAACACAAACAAACCCCATCCCAAACTTAAAATTATACATTACCCTCAATGTAGTAAAAACAAGGGACAAAATGAAAAGAAAACAAAAAACTTTCCTAGAATTTAAGCACAATGAGAATGGACACTGGCTCTACAAAAAGATATTCTTCCAACTTCCTAAAACCAATAATGATAGAAAAATTAGATCAAATAAAATAAAAATAATTGAAAAGGAACCTATACTTAGAAAGCAGTAAAAATCTTGGATTCCTCCCAGTAGAGCAAATTTTTTTAAGGTTGTTATGCTCGACCATACATGGCTTCATGAACCATAATCATTATAAAGATCAAAGCCAACATCCTTCATCCTCGACTTAGGAGGTGAGCTACTATCTTGTAGAATAGAAGAAGTAAAACATGCAAGATTAGTAGAAGAACTATCAATAATCATTATGTATGTTTGAAATTTCTCTCCATGATTGATTCTAAGAGACCCTTTATCCACATTTATGAGAACTTTTGCTGTGTTTAAGAAGGATTTTCCTAACAGAACAAATAACTCAGAGGGAAGGGAGGAAGTATTCACATTCATCACATAGAAATACATAGGAAACAATAGGTCATCCACTATAACTAGGACATCCTTAACCAAACCTAGGTGTCTAACTAAGAGAGACTAACTAACTGCACAAGAATATCAGCAAGGTGCATGATATGTGACTGAAATTCAAAGTAAATAGGAGCAAACATTATATTAATAGTTGATCTTAGATCTAACATGCTCAAATTTTCTAAACCCCATGGAATAAAGGAATAGAAAATATACCTAGATCATCATGCTTTATAGGAGGATTAATTACCTGTAATAGTGGCCTCCTATTTGATCTTATTATTTTCCTCTACTTCTCTAGGAGGTACCTCAACCCAAATTTTCTTACCTTTACAAGTTGAGTTTTCTTACCTGGAAACAAGACAAAACTCACCTCCTTCTTCCTTAGAGGTCGTACCTGCTAGGAAAGTGGACAACAAAAACATAATTATTGAGACCTAAAAGAGGGTCAAATCATGTCCCATGCCTCCTAGGTGAAACCACGGGAATCTCCTGATCAATCTCATCAACTAGTGAAACATGACTCTCAGCAGAGCATACTATGGAGATGGCACAACATTACACATGTTTAACACCAGTTGGGAAGGAAGCTTTCCACATTAGGTGTTAAGCCTACTCACTGTCTTGGCTAACTACGTAGCTAAAGTCTACATATAGAAGATTGTAGCCTTTTGATTCTACTTCAGCTACAAAGTAGAGTTAGCTAGGCTTTTTACCACGTCCTCTAAAGGCATGTGAGAGTTAACGTACACTTGTCTATCTTGACTGTGCCCTTGGCCTTCTCAATAGTTTTGATTGTAAGGTCTACCATGCTACTGGTTTCCAGCGAAGTTCACCCTAGCTATAAACTCCTGAGATTGTTGTCCACATGCAATGAATACATGTTCCATAATAGTAGTTAGTTCAGCAAGTTCAGATCTAAGCTCATTTACCTCTTGTGAAGATGTGGTCGACAAGGGGACTCGATCTCTGGTCCCAAACTACTAGGCATTAGCAGCCACGGTGGAAATCAGTGCTCGGGCCTTTAAAGAAGTCTTGTTAACCAAGGCCCCTCCCATGACTACATCGATCATACTTCTATCATTGGAGACTAGCCATTCATATGTGTAAATCTGTTGATTAGCATACCATGTCCTCTTCATAAATGTTTTTAAGCTAGAGGGGGAGTTGATTTCGTTTGTCTTTAGGTTTGTTTTCTTTTATGATCCATGTTGTTTTGTTTGATGGTCTCTACAATTTTCATCGTTTGGTTTGGTGATTGGCTTATTTGTGGATGTTTTGTTGTTGTTGCCTTATTTTGTTCTCTTGTCACTTGTTTTGTTATATTTTTAAAAATTTTGTATTGTCCTTATTATTGTATGGACCTTTCTTGCTACAATGGTTATTATGAATATATTTTCTAATATTGTTGCTTAAGTGCACTTGGGCGTGTCGTGTGTGATCTTAAGAAAATATATCTTAACCAAAAGGGGAGTTTGTTGGTTCTTTGATTTTGGCTAAATATATTTGTGTAAGATTTTTGTCCCCTTGGTTCTTAGGTTGTCAAGTATTTCCAGAATGTGTTTTACAAAAATCTTGCATCAGCAGTTATGGAATTTGTTGTTTATGCAAACTATTTTTTTCATATTTATCGTATTTTGTAGATTTTATCTGTTGAGATAATTTTCTTTTCTTGGTGCTTTGTCGACTCATGTCATGTAGGGACTCTTTCCCTTGTTTCGTTGTGCTATTTATGCTCTAGAACCCTCCTTTGATAGTGTGGACACATATGTTGTCTTGTTCTTTTGATAACAAAGGTTTGACAAAGTTCTTCTAATATTGTGTTTAAAGAAAAAAGTTTTTTTAGTGTTACAATAGTTCGATGTGTTTTAATTTGTATTGAGATTGCATCGACTTCACAAAAGATTACACAACTTTAGTAGGTTGGAGCCTGAAGCAGAATCTGTTGAGAGTGATTTCTTAAGTGTAGAGGAAGCCAAAAGTTTGTTTTAGTGAGAAGGGAGTTCTATCATACACTTACGAGGAGACTAAGCTTTTAAAGCGAAGGGAGTACACAAGTAGAAGAAGAAAAAGATATCTTCAAGTGAGAGGGAGTCTCACACGCATAAGGAAGCCTATGTTTTACGCTACTTATATCGACATACTTAGAGAGAGCTTAAATAATCGAAACAAGATAAAGTCTTTCATGATCTAGAAGATGCCTAGAAGTTTAGATGAGTTAGACCTTATGATTGTCAATGTAATGATCTTCATTTACTACATATAATAATACCATTGAATTGCTTAACTTTTTTATATTAGTGGGTTTGTCTTTCTTGATCAACATCTTACTCTCAGACATAAGTGTTGTATCACTGAACTGGATTGTCAACTCTTTTATGTTATTTGTGTTCCTCTATTTGTGGATTTACTTCTTGTCTCTATGATTGCTAGAATATAATATGTTGTTTGACATATATATCCTATGTGAAAAAACCACATTCTAAAATCTTAGAATGTCTTGCAAATGTCATGCAAAATTGAGTGGAGAGTTGATAAGCTTTATATTCTAACAATTAACAAATTACTAAACATATTATGTTATGTTTACCAAATTTCATGCTTTTTTATATTCACCAATAAAAATAGAAAAGGGAATATTATTACCAATGCCAGATCAAGCTATCATTTGGAAAACATTATCGACTAGATAAAAATGGAGAATATTCTTAAGTAAAATGTCAGAGGTTGTACTGAAAATTGGAAGTAAATGTGATTATTGTTTATTTATGGGTGTATATGACATATTTCAATTTGTTTGAAAATAAAATTTTTGTTTATTATATTCTAGGATGATTTGTCGAAAGATGCTCAAAACAATTTGTTTAAATGACATTTTGACCCAAGTCTTGAGAACAACTGAGCCTTGAGGACCATTAAGAGTAGGTCATAGACCCTCGTTCTACTTTAACAAATACATTCTATCAAAATCCACAAAAATTCATAGGAATGTTGAACCAATGACAAATTGGACAAAAAAAACTAATTTCAATAACTAAACCAATCAATTTCAATACTTTACATGAATTTATAACTTAATCTAACAAAGCGTTTAATGAAGATTAAATGATAATTGTTTTTAAAAAAATGTCTTTTAAATACAACTCAAAGTGGGAGATTTGAACCATAGATCTTTTGATCTTGAAATATACACATGTCAGTTAAACTAAGATCATATTAATTAAATTTTTTTTAATTGATAGAGTTTGGAAAATTGGGTTGATAGTTAAATTAATTGGAAGGGAAAAGCCATGATTATGGAGTTAATATCAAATAGTATTGATCCAACTAACTAAACAAAGAAAAATTGCATCTTCTTCTATTTTAAGTCAACCAAAACATGTTGTGAACGTCGCAAAAAAGAAAGCAATATTTGCATGTACGTATGCCAAAATGTTTCCTTACCTAATTTTCTTTCTCTTAAGAAGAAATTGCTTTTAATTCTCAAAGAGCCTCAAATTCCTCAAGTCAATGTTAGGCAATGCCAAAGAAAATATTAAACACCACCGAAAGTTACTAAATACACCAAAACTTCCTAACTTAGAAGAAAAAATCATACACTGCCAATTTTTCATACGTAGCTTTTTGGTCAAATTAGATGTTATTCTCACTGTGAAAACAAGCAAAATTGTTCAACCACGTATTACGTGTACATGTAGTATGTAGCAATTAAAAGTTTTGTAGATTGAATCTCATTAAGTAAAAATTAATATTATTGAAAAAGAAATAATATTATAGAAATTTGAACAAGAGTCTTATACTAATACCATATTAAATCACTAATGAAGAAAAAAAGTTTAACTTGTCGTATTAGGGTAAAATTAATTATATCACAGTCTTTGATAATGATATATATACTAAAAGTTAGGAAAATTTTCAAAAATAGCAAACTTGACAAAATATTTACAACCTATAGCAAATTTTATCACTGATAATCATTGATATGCTATAGTAATAGAAGACTGTCATTGATAGAATCCAAAATTTTGTTATAGCTTGTAAATATTTTAATTTATTTTGTTATTTTTAAAAATTCTCCAAGTTATTTGTATTCTTTAAAAACTAATTATTATAGTTTATATATATATATTGCTATTAGAGTTAATAAGAAGTGGTTTTGGGAAAATAATATTAAGAGAGTATGTAACAGTGAAAAGATTAAAGACAATGAATGAAAATAAAAATATTATAAAAATAAAAAAGACATTTAAAAAATAGTAAAATAGATAAAAATTTTACAAGGTATAGTAAAAAAAATTGTTAGATCTTTCGACAAATATGAAATTAATTTTATATTAATTTAAATAAAGATAAAATATCTTCTTTATCTTTAGGATCATTTATAAATATCTTCCTTTAATATCTCTTTTAAAGTAAAAGATAAAACATATTCATCATATTTAGGAATATTTTCTCGTAAAGAAGTTCTTCTTTCTTGTCTCTTTAAAAAGTAGAAGTTCTTTGAACGTAAAATCCATTCTTCATGATTGTTGTTCAGAAGTTTATATTTTTGGAGAAGAATCTATACGAAGGTAAAACATTATCTTCTTTATTTTATGAAGAATTCTTGATATCTTCTTTAGTGGTTTTAGTGTATACGAGTTAAGAGATTTAAAGAAGATCTCGAAGATTTAATAAAGTCTTTAAATTGTGAAGCTTTTGGCAAGTTTTTGTAAGCAGATTACTGGATTTCTATTCGAAGAAATTTGTGTCAGCGAAGAAAGTTTTCAAAGGTAGCTCAGTTACCTTCTATGGTATGACAGATTATTGAAGATCGTCAAGTGATTTGGTAGAGTATCGATTGATACGAAATATGAATAAAAGATGAGATAATTGTATTGCGATCAATGAATTCAGGGGGGCTTGAATTTGTCTTCGAGGAGATTCACGATTTACTTTTAGAGGGAGCCTGAGTTTATTTTAAGTTATGGTGATAATTTGTCAAAGTAGCTTTAGATTTAAGTTACTACCTTTTGAATCTCAATAATATTTCTTATTTGAGCAGAGAAGCTCCCTAAATATAGATCGTATTTGTTAAACTGGGTTATCAAAGCCTTCCGTGTTATTTGTTCGTTTTGTTATGTTTGTTCATTTTGTTACATTAGCTATTCCTGTGATTAATTACGTTAATCATAGCTAGAGGATTTATTTATCGTCTCACCTATTTTTCAATTTTAATTCTATCAATGATAGAAACTGATAGACTTCTATTACTGTCACATATCAGTATCGATCAAATGTTTGTTATTGATAGAATCTAAAATTTTGCGCTTGTAAATATTTTGTTAAACTTGCTATTTTTTACAATTTTCCAAAAAAGATCCTATAAAATTGGTTTCAAATCATATTTAATTAGAAATGCTTTAAATTTGATTATACAAACTCTAGTTATTTTATTTTATTTGTATTTTATGAACTAAAAGTACAAATGAGTTGTAAAAAACTTTGAAATGTGATTTTGTATATTGAGATGAAAGAAAAAATTTGAGGGAATTGCCTTTGGTAGCAAATATTACTGGAGAATATTAAAAAACAGCAAATTTAACAAAATATTGACAATCTATAGCAAATTCTATCATTGATAGTCATTGATATGTTATAGTGATAGAAAACTATTAGTGATAGAATCCAAAATTTTGTTTTAACTTGTAAATATTTTAATTTATTTTGCTATTTTTAAAAATACTACAATATTATTCACAACCAATTTTTTAAAATTGCATTTACTGCAAAATTATTTAAGAATAATAAAAAGATTTTTAAGTTTGATGACAATAAAGTAAATTACACTTAATAGCAATTTTAAAATTATTTCAATCTTTTTTCTTTTAGAGCTCAAATGGTGAGAAACCTAAAAAGTGGAAACTTAGATGTAGCCAAACACCACGTCTAGAGAGAGCTAATTTCTGCATTTTTAGAGAGGAATTCATGGGTACTTTCTTTATTGCTATAATTCGGTGAAACCCCCTCTACAATGGCCCGACTCGAACGGTGAAGGAAAACTAAAGTTGGCAACGGCGCAAGGAATGGACGAAAAAGAGAGTCGAACAACCACTAAGCTTCAATCTATGGATGTGGCGAGACGGTGAGACCTCTGACAACAACTAGCTAGGGGACACGACGACAGGCAGACAAGACCTAAAGCAGATGATGACAACTTGTTGAAGAGAGGGTGGGGCCTAGAATGATTTCACGAAGAAGGAAGATTCTTTTTTTAGTAACAATAAGTTTGATCATGCACGGAAGGTTTTTGAGAAAATGCCCTTTCATTTTTCATTTTTCATTTTTCTAATTGGAGAAATTTGTTGGAATAAATAGTTATTATTTGTGATTCTTCATAAATGGATTCATCATGAGTGGATGCATTATGATTTCATGAAAAGTGTTATTAACTAAAGGACATGACTTTCGAATGGCCACGAATAAGTCTATAAATAAGTCCTTTTGGTTGAGAGAAGATCCACATCAATAATCCTTTGTCTTTTATAAACGAATTTCTCTCCATATCCATAATCTTGACATTCGGTAGATTCACAAGGTTTCATTCGTTTATCTTTTATACGGGGTGCTACACTTAGAAGAAAGATGATTTGTACTATTTTGGAAGGTAATTACTCTAAATACTCAAGCACTAGGGTGAGTAAAATTATCTTAAGGAAACGACGTGAATTCGTTGGATTCAGATCTATATTTATGAATGATTTTCTGTTGATTGTGGTAATAATCTTCATAACAATTTGATAATCTTGTTAACAAAATTATAGGATCGATTTTCAAAACACAATTGGGTTAAATTTTTTCATTTAACCATTATTATTATTATTATTATTATTATTATTATTATTATTATTATTATTATTATTATTATTATTATTATTATTAT
>JBBPDI010076248.1:0-15133 GCA_037974545.1 Cucumis variabilis | reverse complement strand
CTATAATATATTAAAGAGATATTCATTCAAATAAGATTTGAATGAAATATTAATTAAATATGATTTAATTAATTATATTAATATAAATTACGAGTGAAATCGAGTTGGGTTGGGAGACATTCTCAATCCAACCTGTAAAATATGGGTTGAGTTGTCAGGTTGTATAGTTTTTTTTTTTTTAGTTTCTAATGGTTATAAAAGTTCAAAATTGTTACGTTTAAATTTCAAACATACATAATTCAAAATTTCATACAACAAATTCAAAGTTTATATACCTAATTTATTTTTTTATTAAATTATATATATAAAGATATATATATTGTATCAATTCGAGTTGGGTTGGGTTGAACCAAAATTTTCAACCCTCCAACCCGAGACCCAACCTAACCTTTATAATATGGGTTGTAGTCCAAGTTATTCGGGTTCAACCCATATTCTTACCCCCCTAATATAAATCTTTAGGATATTTGAGAGATATTCATTCAAATAAGATTTGAATGAAATATTAATTAAATATGATTTAATTAATATAAATCTATAAGGTATTAGAGAGATATTCATTCAAATAAGATTTGAATGAAATATTAATTAAAGATGATTTAATTAATATAAATCTATAAAGTATTAGAGAGATATTCATTCAAATAAGATTTTAATAAAATATTAATTAATTATTAACTAATTGATTAATGGTTAATTAATTAGTAGATTTGATATTTCTATATTAATAGAATCCCATGATTTTCTCCTATCCATTTTTCTATTCCAAGAAAGAAAGAGAGTTATAAATATCTAGAAGAAAATAATTTTTTTTGAACAAAAAAATAAAGAAAAAAAATAGCCAAGGCTTTTGCTCCCTGCAAAAAGAAAAGAGATTCTCTCAAATATCACTAAACCTTTTCCCATCTTAATTGGTTCCCACAAACCGATCTCATCGAAAGTAAGTTCTCTGAAATTTTTAAATTAAAAGCATGTTTAGCCTGTAAGTCTTATTAAGAAAACTAGTTTCTTAATTATTTTTGCCAATGTACTGGTATTTTGGGATTCCCAAATTAAATTGAGTAATTGTTCTGTAAAAGCTTTCGCTATCACAGAGCTTTTATCTCTTCAATTGGTATCAGAGCCATCTAAAAAATTTGCATTGGTTTAGGTGGAATTTTTTTTTTTTGCTTTATGAATGAGGTTTGCAAAATAGAGGTTTTCAATTTTCGCAACTTAGATTACAATTTTTCATTAATTTAATTGATGTAAGGGTGTGTTGTTTTGGGCATTTCAGTTTTGTAATCGAGTATGTAAGTCTGTGTCGTTCGATGGCATTCGATGACAAAAGTTGCTGTGAAGTAACGATTTTTGGTGCAACAATCGAAACAAAGATATATTTTTTTGCGTGTATGAAAACTACATGTTAACTATCTAGTGGAGTGGCTGATCTTTGACCTTGGATTTAGGAGGTCATGGGTTTTATTCCAAGCCATGCATTTTCTTTTTCCGTTTTTCTATTTTTATTTGTTTTAATTGATTAAATTAAAATAATATGACTATCTTAGTTTGATTAATTTTTAGGGGTGCCAAATTTTGTCTATTTTTCTATTTAATCTATTATTACATGTAATGTTTGATTAAATTAATTATAGGCATAATGTATGCCATATAATTTAAAATCCCACCTTAAAATTATAATTATCATACATCATTCTTAAATATTGCATGATTTTATAAAGCATGTTCATACATTTTAATATATTATAAATGTTATAATCTATGGTTTTAATGCATGATTTTGAATTTCATGAGTTATTTAAAGTATGTTGATAATTTAAATATATGAAACTAGATAAACATGATACATGACATTACTTAGTTAAATATAATTTATATTTAAATTAATTCTTGTGTATGCTTGGTTGATTTACATGATTTTTTTTTTAGTATAAGTGTTATATTAATTAAGATAAAAATCAATTTGCATTGAGCATATTGCATCCATAGATTAATATAATTGTTGTATTAATGTAATGTTTAGCATGTTGCATAGTTTATTATTTAATTAAAATTTGTTTGAATTAATTAAACCATAGTATGCATATTATAGGACTAATTAATTAATTAATTTTATAATAGTTATAAAATTTGATAGTTAGAAACATCAACCTATAATAAAGAGTTGCATGCAAAAATAAGATCTTTAAGATTAATTTGATTTGATTTTAAATTGTTTAAAATTAAATAGACCTAAGATCACATTAATTTTAATAGGATTAATTTTTTTTTTAGTTTAATGAAACTAAGTAGGATAAATAGGATTTAAGATTATAAGGGAACATCACTGGTAAAGTTCTATCTGAGGTTAGAGGTACTTAAGTTGACGGTTTACGAAACACTTGCTTCCTGAGAACTGAGTCAAAACAGACGTTGAATTAATCTTATTCCTATTAGTATAAGATGTCACTAGATAAATTAAATGGTTTAATACACCGAAAAACTTAAGAGTGAATAGGATTTAAGGTTATAAGGGAACTCCACCAGTAAAGTTCTGTCTAAGGCTAGGGGTATTTAAGTTGACGGTTTATGGAACACCTCCTACCTGAGAACTGAGCTGGTACTGGCGTTGAATTAACCTTATTCCTATTAAGAATGAGATGTCACTAGGTAAAATAAATAGAAACTTTACTCTAAAGTTTCTAAACCCTATTAGAAATTTTAGAGTAAAGTTTTATTATTAGAGTTATAATAAGAATAGACTTAGATAGATTCATTTAACCATAATTTAGCTAGGTACTACAAACCCTAAATTAATATAACATTTCAGTGGAAGAAAAATGGTATATATGATATATCAATTTTTAGCCCTCACGTCCCTAAGAGTTCACATGTGAGATTCATACTTGGGTTTGTGCTACCCTGCGAGCGACCTTCCTTTGGAGAGTGTTTGTATGAGTCAATAACAAGGTGAATAGGGGAGATGTTCATAGTACGTGGAAGAAGGATGTGTGTCAACGTATCCTACAGTCTCCTCTATTAGGTTGAATTTCTATGATCTGTCTGCATGTCGTTTTAGCGCGACCACCCCCTCGGAGGGTCTGATTATAGAAGTTGAAACAACGCAAACTCCAAAAATGGATAGAATTTCTTAGGTTAATCTTCAACATTTGTCTTTCCTTTTGGTAGCCTATTGAAGCGTACCTCTAGGATCTGAAAATGGTAGGGTCACACTTACGGAATGAATTAAGTTAGTTAATGAATCCTTGACCGAACAATGGTAGCCAAGGACAATAAGAATATGAGTTATTCTGGTATTAGTTATTAGCTGAGATTGTCTCAATTCAGGAGGGGAGTAGTTGATCACCCTTTGGTGGTTGTTGCCCTAAACTTCTAAAGTATCGTTGCAAACTAAATCATTTGTTTGATTACATTTCTTTGATTGCTTGTTTTTGCTTAATTGATTGGCTTATTTTGTGTAATGGGTTAAGATAAAGATAACTAATACGGTTAATTGATTATTTCAGCATGTCTCTTCAATTATTCAATTCCTTAAAAATGAAAAATTAACCATTGAAAATATGTGACGTGGAAGTCAAACCTGAATATGATTTTGGTTAATGATGATCTACGCTTCATCTTAATGGAGGAATGTCCTCCTTTTCCTACTCGAAATGCATCTCAGAATGTCAGGAATGTCAATGACAAGGCCCACGTCTATCTTTTGTCCAGTATATGTGACACACTAAGCAAAAAACACAAGATCATGGTCACTGCACGTCAGATCATAGACTATCTCCAAGACATGTTTAAGAAGAATAAAAAAGAAGGGAAATATTATTTAATTGTCTTAGAAACATGTTTAGTGAAAAATGACCAAAATGTCAGTATACTTGATTCAGGAGCCACTAACCATGTTTGCTCTTCTTTAAAGGAAACTAGTTCCTTTAAGCAGCTCGAGAAGGATGAGATGACTCTCAAGGTTGGAACGGAAGATGTCATTTCAGCTTGTGCAGTGGAAGATGTTAAGTTGTCTTTCAGAAATAGATTCCTGGTTTTAGAAAACTTGTACATACTTTCTAAAATTAAAAGAAATATTATATCTATTTCTTGTCTTATTGAACAATCATATAATGTAACCTTTTCTTTGAATGAAGCATTCATTTATAAGAATGGTGTACATATTTTTTCAGCTAAGCTTGAAGATAACTTATATGTATTAAGACCTAACGAAGAAAAAGCAATTTTAAATCATGAGATGTTTAAAACTGCTAATACTTAAAATAAAAGGCAACAAATATCTCCTAATAACAATACCTATCTTCGGCAATTAAGATTAGGTCACATTAATCTTGATAGGATCAGAAGATTTGTAAAGAATGGACTTCTAAATAAGTAAGAAGATGATTCATTTCGTCCATGTAAATCTTGTCTTGAAGGAAAGATGACTAAAAGACCTTTTACTGAAAAAGGTTATAGAGCCAAAGAGTCACTAGAACTTATACATTTAGACCTTTGTGGTTCGATGAATATAAAAGCTAGAGGAGGTTTTGAATACTTCATCTCTTTTATAGATTATTATTCAAGGTATGGTTATTTATACTTAATGGGGCATAAGTCTGAAGCTCTTGAAAAGGTCAAGGAGTATAAGGCTAAAGTTGAAAACCTATTAAGTAAAAGGATTAAAATACTTCAATCTGATCGAGGTCAAGAGTACATGGATTTGAGATTTCAGGACTATATGATAGAACATGAAATCCAATTCCAACTCTTAGCATCTGGTACACCTCAAAAAAATGGTGTATCAGAAATGAGAAATAAAAGCTTTTTAGACATGGTTCGTTCAATGATGAGCTATGCCCAATTGCCTAGCTCGTTTTGGAGGTATGTAGTCGAGACTGTAGCTTATATCTTGAACAATGTTCTCTCAAAGAGTGTTTCTGAAACACCTTTTGAGTTATGGAAAGGACGTAAACCTAGTTGAAGTCACTTCAAAATTTGGGGTTGTTCAACTCACGTATTAGTAACAAATTTCAAGAAGTAGAAAAACGTTCAAGGTTATGCTAATTTGTTAGTTACCCTAAATAAATGAGAGGTGGTCTATTATTCGATCCACGAAAAAACAGAGTGTTTGTATCGACAAATGCTACTTTCTTGGAAGAAGACCAATGAGATATCATAAACCACAAAGCAAATGAGTATTAAGTGAAGCTACTGATGAATCAACAAGGATTGTTGATGAACCTAGTCCTTCATCAAGAGTTGATGAAACCAACACATCATGCCTGTTTCATCATTCTCAATCATTGAGAATGCCTCAACACAGTGGAAGAATTGTATCACAACCAAATTGTTACTTGAATTTAACCAAAACTCAGGTTATCACACCAGATGATGGCGTTGAGGATCCATTGTCCTATAAACAGACAATGAATGATGTAGACAAGGACCAGTGGGTCAAAACTATGGACCTTGAAATAGAGTTTATGTACTTCAATTCAGTGTGGGAGCTTGTAGATCTACCTGAAGGAATGAAACCTATAGGGTGCAAATGGACCTATAAGAGAAAATGAGATTCAACTAGAAAGGTACAGACCTTTAAAGCTAGACTTGTAGCAAAAGGGTATACCCAAAGGGAAGGGGTTTTGACTATGAGGAAAACTTTTCCTTTGTTGATATGTTAAAGTCTATAAGGATTCTCTTATCCATAGCCACTTTTTATAATTATGAAATATGCAATATGGATGTCAAGACTGCTTTTCAGAATAACAATCTTGAAGAGAGTATCTTTATGTCTCAACCCAAGGGGTTCATAATCCAAGGTCAGAAGAAAAAAATTTGCAAGCTGGATCGATCTATTTATTGGTTGAAACAAGCATCTAGATCTTGAAACATTAGATTTGATACTGCGATCAAATCTTACGATTTTGACCAAAACGTTGATGAACCTTATGTATACAAGAAAATCAACAAAGCTTAAGTAGCTTTCTTACTACTTTATGTGGACGATATCCTTCTCATTGGGAATGACGTAGGATACCTAACTAATGTTAAAACTTGGCTAGCAGTTCAATTCCAAATGAAAGATTTGGAAGAGGCACAATATGTTCTAGGGATCCAAATCTTAAAGGATCCTAAGAATAAAATGCTAGCACTGTCTTAGACAACCTATATCGACAAAATGTTGGTTCAATATACGATGCAAAACTCTAAGAATAATTTATTAACTTTCAGGCACGGGGTTCACTTATCTAAGGAACAATGTCCTAAGACACCCCAAGAAGTTGAAGATATGAGACGTATTCTCTATGGCTCAGTTGTGGGCAGCTTAATGTATGATATGCTCTGCATTAGGCTAGACATTTGTTATGCAGTGGGAATAGTTAGTTGATATCAGTCCAGCCAAGGGTTAGACAATTGGATGACAGTTAAAATTATTCTCAAGTATCTTCGAAGAACGAGAGACTACATGCTTGTGTATGGAGTTAAGGATGTGATCCTTACAAGATCATCGACTCTGATTTCAAAATTGATAAGGATTCTAAGAAATCTACGTCAGGATAAGTGTTCACTATAAACGGGGAGTTGTGGTATGGTGCAACATCAAGTAAAGGATGCATTGCAGACTCTACTATGGAGGCTGAGTACATCGCTGCTTGTTAAGCAGCATAAGAAGCAGTTTGGCTTAGAAAGTTCCAGCATGATTTGGAAGTTGTTCTAAACATGAACATGCCCATCACTTTATAGTTGAGATAATAGTGGGGCATATAGTTGATCTATTTACCAAGACTCTCACGGCTAAAGTGTTCGAGGGTCTTCTAAAAAGTCTAGGTCTCTGCGAGTTATGTACATTAGGTAATTAAGAGTAAGCGGGAGATGTGTAATGGGTATGAGGATGCCCTAGTTTATTGTATTTGTATATATAAATTTTATGTAATATACTTGTACGTTTTACCATTTCCAATGTCAGAGAATTACTTTATTGTGTTCATCCCAAAAAGACTAGAGTTTTAGTCCAAGTGAGAGTTTATTGAGATTTATGTCCTGAAATTCCTAGATTGTAAATATAATCTATTGACCGTTATTAATAAAGTGTTACTATTGTAATAATTGTTATTGATTATATTATTACATTTGTCTTAATAACTCGAATCCAATAAACTAACAACCTAAGCTATTTAATGAGTCTTGAACAGTATATAGAGACATACAAGAATTAATGTTCGAGATCAACTTAAAGGGTCTATAGTATAGAGATAAGGCTGAGACCTTATCCTAGTAACACTATGGATATGGGTCATTTTGTATTTAATACAAACACAATGATCCAATGTGTTCATGTAATTGACATACGAGTGAAGGTATCTTATGCAATGAGTTTGCATAAGACTGCACTGCAAAATAGTAACCACTAGTTGTAACTCCGTTAACTAGTTAGATTTCTATTTCATTAGGATGACCTAGGTAACTTAGTCTTAATCATGAGAGTATTATAAACTTCTGTTCGCGAGGGATTGTCCTTTGATTTATATGGGTGAGAGTCGCTAGATCGTCGACTCAATAAGCTTATCATTTTGGAGACAAACAGAGTAGAGAGCTGGTATCATAATTACACAAGATGAAATTTACTCCTTTCCTACTTTAGGATAAGTAGATGAATGTTTCCTTAAATGGTGTCTCCAGGTCTTGAACAAAGGGCTCTATCCTCTCTATGGCACGAAAGGGGTTTCTTTTATTGGTAGGACCATAAACAGGTTGTTCATTAAAGGAGCACTGATATTTAAGGACTAGAGGTAACCCAGAGGTAAAACGGTAAATTGGTCCAACTGGTGTTGCGAACACTTGTGAAGGACTAACTTACTATTATTGATCTATATCCGTGAACACATAAATATATCTACAGTCAGAAGAGTTCAATTGTGAGTCTTTATTGGAGTGTACACATAGTTAAAAAATATTGATTAATGTGGTTAATAAGTTTAGCCAATTAATCTCAAATTGTTGCAGCTTCTTATCTATAGGTTCATTAAGTCCCCTTCCTAGCTCGTAAAGGGTAATGAGATTTATTCATATTGGTTGTAATTTGAAATGTTTAAATGTGCTCTAGAAATTAGTTTAATGTATAGTGATACATATAATATAAAGTTTATCAAACTTTATTATATAAATTTTATTTTGGATATGATTCAAAATTAATTTATGAGAGATAAAATATTTAAATGAATTCAAATATTAATTTAATGTGAATTGGATTCATATTAAAATTATTGGCTATGAGAGAAACTTATATTTGAATTTGACTCAAATTTAATATAAGATATTTAATTTAATTATTAATTAATTGGGAAATTAATTAATAGTTTAGTTTTATTTAATTAAATATATAAAATATTGCAGAGATATTCATTCAAATAAGATTTGAATGAAATATTAATTAAATTGATTTAATTAATATAAATCTATAAGATATTGGAAATATATTCATTCAAAAAAGATTTGAATGAAATATTAATTAAATATGATTTAATTAATAATATTAATATAAATCTATATTGGAGAGATATTCATTCAAATAAGATTTGAATAAAATATTATTTAAATATGATTTAATTAACCTTAACTAATTGATAATTGTTAATTAATTAGTAGATTTGATGATAGAATCTCATGATTCTTTCCTACAATTTTTCCTATTCGAAGAAGAAAAGAGAGTTGTAAATATCTAGAAGAAAACAGTTTTTTTTTAACGAATTAATAAAGAAAAAAAACAAATGCTTTTTCTCTCTATAAAAAGAAAAAAGCTTTTCTCAAATATCTCTAAACCTTTTCTTATTCCAATTGGTTCCCACAAACCAATGTCATCCTATAGGATAGGAAGGTCTCCGATAGGTGGTGTCCTTTAAGGGTGTAATTAGGTTGGGTCAGGTCGGTTTTCCTTCAAACTCGATCCTACCCAAAATATACAGGCTTCTTGCAATTATGATCCGACTCGACCCAATCCGAATTCGGGTCGAATCAAAATGGAATGGGTCGGGTCTTGTTTTCTTTCTTTCTTTCTTCTTCTCTTCTTATTTTTTTCTCTTTCTTTCTTTCAGATGGTGATTACAAGATAATCAATAAAAAATTATGTTGCTCAAATGGTCAATTTTTAGAGAATTCATTCTAAAAAAGAACCTTAGGCTCTCCCTAAAGATGAGAAATTCTTCTTAATTGAATTGGTTTTAGGTTCCCCTAAAGTAGTGTAGTATGTTCGAAATGAATTTAGTCTTCAACAAACTACCTCACAAAATAGTAGCCACACACATGAAAGAATGTTTGCTTCAAACAAACATTTTTTGTCAAATCAGAATGAAGAACAAGCAATACATCAGGTGCGACAACTCTAGCAAAGAATGCTTCTAGAGCTTAAATAGAACAGGAAAGAAAAACATCCACAGCAACCACACAATAGCAACCTCTTATGTATATATCCACCCAAGACAGTCAAGAAATATATACACCAACACATAACACCAAACATAAAATTATGAACAGAGCTCGAACTTAGAACAAAATTGCATTTCAATAAGCTTAGCTACCCAGGTTCAATTTAGAAAAAAATTAAAAAAAAAAGGAGGGAAGAGAATAAAGGAAAAAATGGAAAAAGTTTGGAAATCATGAGAATCGAGATGGCCTAGCCTGAAAATTTTACAACAAAAGGAGAGAGAAATTTTTTTTTTAAAAAAAAAGAGGTAAGAGAATGAAGGAAAAAAGGGAAAAAGTTTGAAAATTGTGAGAATCGAGATGACCTGGCCTGAAAATTTTGCAGCAAAAGGAGACAGGAACCCACGTAGAACGGAGAATCGAAGATTAGGCTTTCAAACGAACCCACAAATAACGAAGAATGGTGAATGGCGATGAATGGTGAACGGAGAATGAATCCACGACGAATAGTGAGTGGCTGATGAACAGAGAATGACAAACTCGTGTAGATGGAGGAAGACAAACGAAGGAGGAAGACGAAGGAATGGGTTTAATTTCTTTCTATGTTTTTAACCTAACTGATTTACATTTGAACCGAATGGAACCGAATCGACCCAATTTAATTCGGTTCAGTTCGGTAATAATACTGTTGAAGCCCAATCCAACTTGAATCGAACTGGTTCGGTTCGAGTTTTTTCACCCCTAGTGTTCCTAATTCGATGATTTGTAGATTTGGAGACGACAACAAAAGTAAGTTCTCTGTATCTTGTAAATTAAAAGCATGCTTAGTTTTTATTTAGAATTTTGATTCTAAATTGTGCCCATGTATTGCCATAGGTTTTTATCCCTTCAGTCCCACTCTCACAATTGACATACTAGATGTACCATGGCCACACGTCTTACGTGCACTGTCCTTTGTGTGCGGATTTCCTTGTGCGCAAACCTTTTTAGGCAGCTTGAGCGTGTTCTTACCACTCAATGGTGTTATTTTCGTGCAATGTGCGTCAAATAACTAAAACAACCTTCATGCTTGCCTTTGATGCACACATCCAGCCCTTCACGCCTAGTTGCTCGACCACTCAACGTTTGCCCAGAAACTGTAAATTTTTTTAGAATTTATCAATCAACTTTCAGCGCTTATAACCTTTAATCCAGACCTCAAATTGTAAAAAATCCTTCTATAAACTTGCTAAAAACCTCCTTAAATTTCAACTTAAAAATCTAAGTATTGCATTTTGTAGACCTCTGAAAGTGAAGACTGTTCAAATTCCTTTCAATTTTAACCTTTCCCTCTTTCTTTAATGTAAACCCTGGTCTGCTCGCCTTCTTTTTGTTCATCAACCCTCTTCAGTAAACTAGACTCATAAACAAGGTGTTTAGAAGTGGATTAAAGCAAAATGCACGAGAGGTTTGGTTCCTCTCATTGTCCAAAATGATCATTTTATAGAGGACTGCATGTCAAAATGTTTCCACCTCAAGCTAACCCCATCCAACTCTTGCATGCTGCAAAATGCATGTTGCATGCTAAGGATACCTGAAAAACACTTAATTGACTTGCCTAGGTCGACCACCTCCTCACCATCTCGCCTAAGTCTTAGCTCCACACCCAATCTTTCATTTTCCTCAGATACCAACCTCTTTGACATGGTCATAAGCCTCTTCATGAATGCACAACTTCCTCGCCCATCATCAGCTCGCCTAACCATTGTTTAGATCTTGGTAAACGATTGTTTACATCTATCACTTATCACTTAACTATCTTGGTCGATTTGAGATAGACGACTGATCATTTAAATTTTGTTATACAATTGTGTAGTGAAAAAAGAAGAAGAAAAAAAGAAGATAAGAGATGACGTCAAAGAAGGAAGAAATTCTAGAAGAGGAAATGAAGAAATCGCGAACAAGAAAAAGTGGAGATGTGAAGAAGGAGAGGTAATAATATGAAGATGTGCAAGAATTATGAAAAAACAATACTCGTCCTAGGAAATTAAATACCAAACACTCTTGACAGTGAAGATTTTTTTTTCAAAATAACTTTTTTTCTACCTTCACTATAATTTCAAAAGCACACTAATTCTCTAATCACTCTCTATTCCTAAAAATAGAGCCCACCCACCTAACTCTTTATGGAATTCAAAAGAATAACGAAGAAGATCAGTTGATGTGTTCTTCAAGATTGGTAGAAAGGTATGAGTTTGTTATGGAAGTTGAAGTTGTTCGAGACTATGGAGATTAGGAAACATGGAATAGTTCTACTTCTCTAAATCTCTGACAACATTCATAGCATGCTTAGATTGTGTGGATGTTTATCCTTGCTAAAGTATAATTAGTGTGATGTTTTTGTTAAGAAAAAAAATTATTTTCCATATTGTATGACGATCATACAGTTTTATGGAAATTGGATCCCCTTCACATAGATTCGCTTCTAGTTTGTTATTCACTTGTATCAACTTTTAGCTTATTGATCAGATTGGTCCTAACTTGTTGATAAGCTTGGATTGACCATTGAGTTTCTAACTTCTATTTTGGATAAGAGAGCCTTCAATCTTTCAAAGTCTTTTGACCTTGAGAGTTTGATCCTCGATCTTTAGAACTTGACAGCTGTAGAGCTTCAATCCTTGGTTCTTCCATTCTTAAGCGAGTTTGGGCTTGAATAGTCCATGGACTTAGTTCTTAGACCCAGGGTCTAATTGAAAACAATTCAAAGTAAATCAATGAAATTAGATAATATTTATAATAATTATTTTAAAATAAAATTTCAAATATAAAATACTCTTGGTAGTAATTTGATAATTTTAAACTCAAATTTTGGTTACAAACGTAATAATACAATATCACTTTTAAATGTTTGAAAATTACTTTAAAAATTTTGAAACAAAAAAAGTTTGATGGTGTAAATATTAATTTTACAAAAATAAATTATACCTAAATTCTCTTTTCTAAAATGACTACTTCAACTATCACTCTATATCCATCACTCTATATCCATGCAAATTGAACTACTTTTACTTGTTCACGAAGGTTAAATTTCATTCCATTTGATTGACTCATAATTAATGTCACTCAATCATAGAAAAAATTCACTTGATTTGCGATGCTTTATAGTGAATATTCATTTTTCAAAAAATCAATTTTATTTTGTTGTCAAACATTATTATTTTAAAGAAAAGTTATTTTCATAATGAAAAAAGTGATTTTGACAAGTTATTTGAGTGTGTTTGATAGTGATTTTGGCTATGTCATAATTACTTTTTCACTAGCCAAAATTATTTTTTACAAAAATATGGTGTTTGGTAACATAATGAAAGTGATTTGAAGCACCATTTCTCTAGTGATTGCGAAAAGGAGGATAATCACCTTGTTTTATATAGTTTTTGAAAGCCCTAAAATACCCTTTTAATTAATAAGAAAACTTTTAACTTAATTTCACATTTGCCTTCTCCATCCTCCCCAACCCATCTCATGCCTCTCATTCCACATGCCACCACATTTTAATTTCCTTTTATTTAATATTTTTGTTATACAATTTGTGTTTAAATAGATAATATATAGGAGTTTTTTTTTAAAAAATAGAATAAAACACAAAAATATTTATACCGTATAGAACAATTTTGAAAAAGAAAACAGCCCACCACATGAAATAACAAAAATACCTTGTGATTAATCGACCACACATATAGGCGAAAAAGATTCTAATTTAAACGATTGTATAATATAGTCTAAAAGATCATTTAGGTCTTGGTAGAAAACGATCGTTTAAATATATCACTTATCTATTTAGGATAGACAGTGATAATGATCTATCTCTGTTTTTTTGGGATAGATGACTGATCGTTTAGATATTGATGCACTATTGTGTACCAATTAGTACACCAACATCTACACTATCTTGGTACATGATTTTGCATCAAATCTAAATAATTTTGGTACACGATTTTGTACCAAATCTAAATGATCTTAGTACACAATCTTGTACCAAGATTGTTTAGATCTTGGTATACGGCCATTTAGATCTTGGTACACGATCGTTTAGATCTATCAATTATCTATCTGGGATAGATAGTTGTGGTGATCTACCTCTGTTTATTTGGGATAGACGACTTATCGTTTAGACTTTGGTACACGATCGTGTAGTGAGAAAAGAAAAAGAAAAAAAAGAAGATGAGAGATGATGAACAAGGAAAAAATTCTGAAAGATGAGATACACAAGAAAAATTGGGAATATGAAGAAGGAAAAGTAATAATATGATGAAGATGCACAAGAATTCAATACCTACTGCTAAAAATTCAAAACCACCAAAGACAAATCTGAAATTTCTGGAAAAACAATGATGACTTAATGAGTTTTTTTTTTGTTATATGAGTTGCAAATATTTTCATGTTTTGTTCTATATATATATAAATTAACCTAATATATATAGTTTTAAGTATTTTTTAATGCTACAAACATTTTTAGGTTGGATGAGATATATGTTTTGAATTTTCTTTTATTTTTAATATGTGGATTTATTTTACTTCAATCTGCATATACTAAACTAACAATACAAGAAATGAAAAAAATAAACCAATAAATCAATAAAAGAAATGAAAAAAATAAATCAATAAAATTAGATACTTATTATAATTATTTTTTTTAAAAAAAAAACTTACAAATATAAAAGGAAAGTTTTTTAAAAAATATAACAAAACGGCAAAATATTTACACTCTGTAGAACAATTCTGAAAACGAAAAAAGCCTAAGACTCCCAATAAAAAATACCAAAAATTCCCCCTTTAAAATGCTATTAATTGGCCCTCAACATGTGTAATATATTTGGTATATTTAAATTTGTTTACATGATTTATAAGATTTCGCTCTAAACGATTTTCTTAAAAGATTTTTAACTACCCTATCTTATATAGATGTGGTACATGGTTTAGATTTGGCTATTTTTTTAGCCGATTGTTTATATTTGGTACACGATCTTGAACAACCAGATCTGGAACAACCAAATAACTGTTTGAAAGAAAATAAAAGAAAAATTGTAGAACAAGAGAAAAAAACAATGGAAAGAAAAAGAGAAATTAAAGAAGAAGGAAGATGGAAAGGAAGAACAAACCTAAAATATTTTTTTTTAAAAATAGTATATTTTATGAGTTTTTTTATTTTATTTTTGTTACAAGAATTGTTTTGTTATATTTATGAAAATTTTCCTATAAATTATCCTTTTCAGTAATTTGATAATTTTAAAATCACTTTTATTATCGAACATAACGATTGAAAATCAATTTTCAATATATGAAAATCAACTTTAAGAGTTTGTTACCAAACATAAATTCTATTGTTTAGAAATTAATTTTAAAAAATCAAATGTGTAATCTTTTTTTTTAAAATCACTAATCCAACTATCACTTCCAAACAAACTCTTAGCCATGTCAAAATCACTCACTCTCAAATATATCCTTATCTAAATTAAGGAATGAAGGCATATAAATCCAACATGATCCACTCGAAATCTATTTCCATTTGTGCATAAGCTAAATACAAGAATCAGAATGTTTAGGTTGGAATTTCTTTTCTTCTAAAGCGTTGTTTAAACAGCGTTCTCAAATCTCAACAACGTCAAACTCATAAAGATTGAATGAGAGCATGTATCTGATTAGATCAAGCAGATTTCTCAGCTTCTTCAGCTGCTGCTTCTTCCTCTCGCAA